>BQKZ01003416.1:0-41887 GCA_036244855.1 Temnopleurus reevesii
TTTAAAAGGCCAAATAACACACGGGTCTATGGAGAAATAATTACGCGTGTGTACCCCTATTGCTGAAATAATTTTGGGCGAAATGTCTTACGATCATATCAAATCTCGTGGTTTGCGAGATTTAAAAGATTTCAAGATGTCTGCGCCCATCAAACCACTTTGAGAAAATACTTGACATTAAAACATGGAGGTTAGTGCAATTCATATATTTTAGCGGAGTTAATCATATGCAATCATTGCCGATTCATTTTATCTGAGGACCTTTTTGTGTCAAAGGTGCCAAAACCTTACAGCAACAACAACAACAACATTTTATCTGTTCATTCTGAAGACGGTTAACCAGTTCGTCGGCAGATGTCTGGAGGAGTCATCCTGAACGATGCCTGCCTGCGCCTGGCAAGGGAAATCCCCATGGCCCATATGGGCATGGTCATGTATCGAAAGTGGATGTGGTCCAATGCCAAGCTCAAGGAGCTAAGAAGGAGATGCGGTCGTCTGTTTTGCTCTGGAATGTGGATCATCTTAAGATATTCAAAAGCCAATGTGCTCAATCAAGAGGGTTTTTTTTTTCTCTCATTGTATTGTTTTATCTATTTGTCTTTATGAATATCAAATGAATTTTACTTCAATTGACAATTCAATTGGCCTACATAGTAATACTTACTATTCAAATGAGAGTTTTCTATTCAGAATTGGACCTGAAATTGGTAAAAACATAGCTAATGTAGAATAAAGGTGGCATATTTTTCCACTAAATTCTATTTTTCTCTAGAAAATACAAATTTAGTATTTTTTTTTCTAATTTAGCAACTCTGGTTTTTAAAGTTGATTAAAAGTCTTGTGGCCGATTTTGTGCTTGTGAAAATTTAAGTTACCAAAATTTTGTTACTCTTCCAGAATACATGTATGTGCATGTTGAAACTTGTGATTGTCCTTTTATTTTTGTTGGCTGTACACTGTATACATTATGATTATAATATGAAATCATAAGATTTTGATCTGGTCTAAGAAATTTCTTTAATATTTTTATTTTAAATACTTGAATAGACTCCTGAGGAAGGATGTAAAATCTACCTTGACAGATGGATGGATTGCAAATGTAAGTTTATGTCAGTTTAGAGGTTTTCTCAAATGTTTTGATAAAGTGGTATTGAGTTACATGTTACAAGTAATACATTTATATTTTAAAGGTTAACAAGATTAAAAAGATATACATGTATAACAAAAATGCTAGTAAAAGTATAGTGTAATGCATGCACCCGGTGCTATACAAGAGGCCATCATCATCATCATCATCATCATCACCCCCCTGCAAAGAAAGCATATGGTCAGTAAACATTTTGTCTTTAAGAATCTGAAGTCTGTCAGAGAGTCGATCAAGACAAAAATTTGTAGTTTTATGTTGGTACATTTTGACAGTATAATTCTTTCAATGCATTCTTCTAATTTTTTTCTGTCACTGTTTTTCAACTTTCTAGCATTCGGGAGTCAGTTTCACAATTATTATGTTTATGGAGAGAGAAGGGATTGCTCTGAACTGAAAGAAGTTTACGACCTTTGCCTCCAAAAAGACACATCTTTGAAAGCTAACGTAAGAAGCTCAACATTCGTTTGAACTTTGGTTCTCAAAATATCCTTACCATTTCATTCAAATGATTAACTGTTTATTGTCTGATGAATGCACAATCCATTTTCCTTTCATGATCATCCTTTGTAGTACAGTCAAACCTCATTATAAAGAGCAATGATATAACGAGCTCTCGTTATAACAAGGTCATTTTCCTGGTGCCATCTCTTTGTATTTTATTGTATTTTTATCCTGATGTAACAAGATTTCAATATAAAGAGGTAATTCCTCTGGTCCCAACGACCGCGTTATAACAAGGTTAAGATTTTAATCAAGAGAAAACATGATAGAATTATTAATTCCCATTGATTGTTTTCATTAATAGTACAGTCAAAACTCGTTATAACGACATCCTTGGGGCCAGAGAAATTATCTCTTTATATCGAAACCTTGTAATATCAGGGCCAAAATACAATGGAATACAAAGATATTGGACAAGGAAAACTACCTTGTTACAACAAGATCTCATTATATCAATGCTCTTTATAACAAGGTTGGACTGTGCATGTATTGGATAAATACAATAGTACGTTTAGATCTTTGTATTTTTTTGTAGGTATAAATGATTATTTTAATCTTTCACTCTTCAATTCAACTGTATCAGTATCCTAGTAAATAAATATGTTCTGTTATTATCAATATTAAATCATCCTGTATTTCTTTATTCAGAAATCTTTTGAGCAGCAGGAAGCCAAGTTAGCCCAGAGTAACACATGTCTATGGGAACTGAGATCACAGCCTCCGTCAGATTGGCCTAAACCAGGATCTAATGCAAAGCAATCTGCTGAACAGATGCGTATTACAAGCCCCAGTTAATGTAGTATGAATATTTGAAGTATGGATATTTGGAGAATGAAGAAAGAAAAGCGTCAGTTGGAGACATGTGGAACCAGTAAGAACGACACTAGATCAGGAGAAGAGGCAAGGAAATGGGATAACGACTGATGAAGGAGAGGACAAGTGGATAAGTGAAAAAAAGAAGGAAAAAAATTCTGGATCAATCAGAGAACGACTGACACAAAGAAGCAAGACAGCATGTGGAGAGCACAGAAAGAGTACCCAGGGCCCTGCATGTCCTACAGTTTTACGAGATGGTGGAAAGTTCGGATCCGAAGTGAATACCTTTTAGGGACTTGAATATAGACTTGATGCTATCCATTCTTATCAACATTGGTTCTTATTATGAAGTGTGCACCACACAGGAAGAAGACTATGTGGATGAAAATGTGTATTCAATATTCCAATAAGGTTGTAAGGTCATTTAGACAAGAGAATTGAGGAAATGACAAGTACACAATGTAAAAGATATCAGTGAATGTCTACGACTCAAAGATCATTACCTTTAAGAAAAAAAGTAATGGAATTTGTTTTCCTCTAGGCACTTGAAATACTTATATGACTGTTTGTAGAATACATGCGGTTTGGAAGAATAAACTGACAAGTCAAAATGAATGCAGTACCATTTATCTTGATCACGGATTGGGATGAATAAAATGACTGAAATGCTTTTTCACGTACATGTATTAGGTAGACTAGGAAAGCATGATAATGATAACCATACGATCAGCTATTCACTGGGGAAGAACTTTGAATTAACACAAAAACATTGAAGCACATTACATTTGAACAGTTAGCAATTCAGATGTACAGGTAGCCTACTATCTCCCCCATGTAATCATTATCTGGATCATGAAATAATTCGAATGATCTTTATAATCTGTTTTGATGAAAAAATAAATAAATTCAAAGTACGTCATTAGAAAGTTTGAGTTTTCATTGGTTTTCTTCCATGTTTATTCAGGTTATACCATATCTCATCCAGTAACATTTCACCCAATATCCATACACGTAGGATTACACTACATACAACATCATGTCATATCAGTTCGTAATTTAGTTGTCCAACAACATTGCATTGTTTTTAAAAATTGGGAAGACCGATGGGGTCGAAATGAGGCTGCTTGTTTTAGCAACAGCTCACATTTGTCATATAATGACATCTGGGCACTGTTTAGACTTGCAAAGTGGATTGTACAGCAACTTTTAAATTAGTGAAAAATTGAGTGAACTAGCCCCGGTCTCCCCTATAATCGAGAGATTGGTCAACTCATAGGATTAAATTAAAGGGGAACTTCTCCCGAAATTGATGTGCTGTTAGTGAATGAAGAATTAACAAATTAAATTTTTGAGCAAAATCAGACAGTCCATTCAAAAGTTATGAATCTTGAAAGTGTTCCTTTACACCTGTGATGGCCATCCATAAATTGGCATCTTTGGCATAATTTGTGACGGCACATCATCCCCATTCCTTTTGTACACACAATTAAAAACTGTGTTTTTTAAGGGGGGTAATGTTATAGCAACATCGATTTTGCAAGCATTTATAAAATAATGGCGGTGATTACTTATTGAAATGTGATATTGATCCATTTTCTTCAATTCATTTTAAATGTAAAAGGAGTTCCCCATGTATGGTATCTCAGATTATGCCACAGTTGCCAACTCAAGGATGCCCATCAGAGGTAGATATGAAGTTCAAAATTCATAACCTTTGTTCATCTTACTTTTCTTAATTCACTGACAGCACATGGGTGAAGTTCCCCTTCAATTTGCCCAGTAGCTTATTTGAGGCAGAAGATTGAGTTTCGAGCACCGGGCTGTAAAATTTGTGCACATGTGTGTGTGTCTGTTTGTCTGTCTGTCTGTGTACGTGCGTCCCCCCTCCAACAGTAGCTAGGGAGCTTTTTCATTGTTGTGCTTGAAAATGTCAAATTTTGTGCATACCTAAGACATACTTTCTCACTGAAATGAAACTGTTTGCAGGTCATACATGCAAATGAAAAAGTGTGTGTGTGTGGGGGGGGGGGCAAATGATATCCCCCACACTTTCAAAAGAGGACATGTCCCCCCGTCCCTCGCCTGTTGATGCCCATGAAATAAGAAATACATACCAACTCAAATGACAAGCAGATAACTCTAGTAAGAGCGCTCAAGAGAAACACAAAAAGTGGTCTTTGTGAGCAGGTGGGATTTATAGACAGGTCCATTTACAGGTGAATGGCTTCCAAGGGAGGCAATAAAAGTGGTCTTAATAGACTTGTGGAATTTTCTATACAGGCAGTCGCTAGAGAGCAGGTTGGACTGTATTTTAGTTAACATGCAATACATAAAAATTTTGCTCCGTTGATGATTATTTTTTTGCCAGAACTTGTCTAATAAATCACGAAAAAAGAAATGATAACATGACAAAGACTTAAGTTTCTAATTACTAGTAATTAATTCATATTTGAGTGCCCTCTTGTGTTCTGAGTATGAAATTATCTGTCGTGTTCATAATTCCACCCGATTTAGAGATTTATTGATCCTTTAAAAGCACATCTGACCTCATCTTTACCAATAATATGAGTAATGAATTATATCCTTCTGAAAATAATCACAATTTGCAACAATTTTTTTTTCGAGTTCTTTCTTAAACTCAAATTCATTACATTCACTATGCTTACTGAACCATACTGATAGTGAAGTAAAAATCTGCAGCAATTCAGGCACAACGATCAACAATTTACCTTTCAGATTAAATGTATTTATCAATTTGTCACAATGCACAATGCGCCCAGAGTGGGAATTTAATATTTTTTTCACTTTTCAGATTTCAAAATCCCTTTATAAATTCTTAAACTACAGAAAGTCAATGAAAAAAAAACAGACTCAAAACTATCAAACGGTTAAATATTTCAGTGGACTCCGATTTGAATTCCAGATTTCTGTTAAGCATGGCCATGGTATCTCAATGATGTCGGGTAACTGTGGAAAATGGGCAAAATCAGCTGATATTACAAGACTTATGAAAACCATTTCAACCATCACATGTGGGCTAGTTATAGTGCCTATCGTATAGCGTTTTTTCTCCTCTTTCAGAATAAGTATACAGAAGAGCCCAGATATAAATACATGTACATGATTTTATTAAACTAGATGAAAATGACTACTCCTAAAATTCTTGAAAAATTTACCCAATCCTGGAAAATTTCTAGAAAAAAGAAGAGAAAATAAAATTTCGCTAGATTTCGCCACTATTGCCACTAGTTTTTCTCAAATCCACATATTATTAGGAGTTTGTATCCAACCAATGAAATGAGGGGGTGCCTTCTATGGTACTTTGAAGTCGGCAGGTGAACACTCAAATTTGCCAAAATTGAGGAATTACGTATAAAATGCAATTCAAACTTTTTCAAAACAAATTACCTTTTCATGAAAATGAGCTTTTAAATTACTTAATCTGCTGATATGCACTTTGTGTGAATTCAGGAAAAACATATTACATCACTCGGGGAAGGGAGAGTGGGTCCAAAGGGGGCCAACCCATCCATTACCCCTCCGCCACCCTCAAAATATTAAAAAGGGGGAATTAAAAAGCAGGAAATGCATGCCATTCTCCTTTTTGGGGGAATGGGACATATTAGGCTGTTAACTGATTTGTCTGATTCTGAAATTTTCTGTAAGGTTAACAAATTCATGACCCCCTTATAAAATCAAAGAAAAATGCAAAGTTTACTTTAGATAAAATCCTTGATCAACTTCAGGTAGCTATTAACATTAAAAAAAGTGCTAAAACATAATTTGGGGGCTGCACACTTGAATTATAAATGTATGGTTCTTGGGGGCCCCTGCCCCTAAAAAGAAAGGAATTTTTGAAAATTAATCGTTTTTTCATCCAGAAATTGTGTAAAATCCTATGCCCGACAATTCATGTACATCCTGTTACTGTTACACAATAGTATCAAATATATTGATTTGGGACTGGTATGTAAAATTGTTTGTTTAACAAACAGCACCCCCCTCCATTTTTTATCCTAAACTTTTCTTTCTGGTCATAAAATGATAAAGTTTATCATAAATTACTTTCAAATAGCCTCTAATTTCACTAAGATGCTTTCTTCTGGTGAAAAATGTGCCAAATAATGAATTTATGCCAAAATACCAAATATGATTTTTTTTTAGTGCCAATGCGCCCTAATTCCACCCTAAGAAATTAAGACTTAATATTTTTCCCCTTTGTGAACATATGAGATATGGAGATTTTGCCTCTTATGAGACTAAATTCTTTCCAACTCATGATATCTTCTGACAAAATAACCATCAAATACGATTTTTCCCTAATATGTCCAAATATTATTTTGTGGCCCCCCGTACCCCTAAAAATCAAGGAAATCAAAACTTTCTCTTAGAGTCATGAGAAAAATAGTATTTCACTTCCATTCAAAGCCCTCATCCACCCAAAGAGGATGATTATTAACAAAGTCATGAATTTATTCCCATATTTGCCTTTCCCAGTGCACTGTGTAATGGCAGCCCCAAGCAATTTTCAAGACGTTTAGCTTCCTGACTTGCATAGTCATAGACAACTTTACATAGTGTATAAAAAAAACGTTACATTTTTTTAACCTCTGTCCAGTTTTATTTTTATTATCAAGAGATACTAATGTCAATAAATACTCTATATTCCAGTACGTGTCACTTCAAACGAAGTTAGATCATGCTTGAGTGAATTGAACAACAACCGTTTGTGTCTATATAGGGTATCAACAAAGTCTTGAGCCAAAATGGGCATGTAGATCGATCTCAAACTTCCTTTTTCCTAGGCAAATTGCTCCTATTTTCAGTCTTCCATTTGTATTCACCGATCAATATCAGAGTCTCGACATACAGTATATACATGCATTACTTAATTAGGACAGTCATCTCATTATGTGTGACAAAAATAATCCACCAATATGGAAGCAAGAAGAAAACAACAGTCATTCTGTTGATTTATTTCAATAAAACATACAAATAAANCTTACTGGCCAATATTCTGCAAGCGTTCTTGTCGGTTGTTTCCTAACATTAATTCTAAATTCTTAAACTGTGCTTGATAACTACTCAAATTCTGCAAAAAAAAAAAAAAGGTAGAAAATCGCTTTTGGAGAGCCTGAGCATTCATCACTCCTCCCCTCGCCGAAAGGCATCCAACGGTCTTTGATTCTTTGACACCAACTCGTTTGACACACGCAAAGTTGTTTACATCCGGGTACCCATTTAAATGACTCGCGGATTGTTTGTGTGTGAACGAGCGGATGGAGCACTTCACCGTTTTTCACACTGTTGACCTTTCGCATATGTCCTTATGTTTCGTCTGACGTATTACTCTTAGATTATTTGACAAGTTTGCAGTTTACAGATAATTTCCGACATCTTTTCCAGAGTTGTGTGGCTGTGCAGCTGGGAGAATCTCGGGCCAACTGCTTTGAAGAAAGTAGCCTCGCAGGCCTTCCGCAGTGCAAGTCGCACAGCGCATAGCCAGTGTGCTATTGTGAAGGTAAATCGTTCGAGTCCACGCATGTTTCAATGAGAGAAGAAATGCAATGCCATTTGTATGTGCGCAATGCAATATCAATGGGAATGGAAACTGTGCGAATGTTTGGTCGTGTAGCTGCTGTCTGTGTTTGGCTACGTGTCTCATGTCTAGAATGATAGTTCAGTCATTAAATACAATGATAGATAATGGTATTTTAGGGTAGGAAATCCCTGATTCATGACACAGTGAGTCGTGTCCATTCGGTTGTGACTTGTGACTGTGTGTGTGAGCTACGAATAAATGAATATGATGGGGTGCGCAAAACTCTCTTTACAAAAAGTCAAAAGGCAAAAACTTTCTTTGTCCACTTTCATTTTTTTAAAGATCATTTAATTACAAAATTATCTCATGTGTATGTGACATGAATAATTGAATTGTACCTTGATTCCCCATATAGTTTTCCAATTTTGCAGTAGACTAGACGATTGTCGAGATAGTTATCCCAGCCTTAATTGTAAATGTGAAAAAAAAGGCTGAAGAAGGGTTACGGTGGGCAATGACCCGACCTTGTTGTAATTCGATAGAGTTACTACCCTCATGGGACATTCCATTAATAATTTCGAAATGATGATTTCTGAAGTAAAAATGTAAACTGAAGATGTCTACATGTAGTAGAAGTCCTATGAAGATAAAGAATTTTATGAATTCTTAAGTTCTATAATTTTGTTATGATTGGAAATAGAAAAAAGCTGAAATCACATGCATTTTGCATGCATTTGTGTTTGATGTGACTGTTCACTTTAACTCTGTGGCCATCCAATTTATTTTATTTAATGCTCTCTTTTTATCTTTAGTTTCAGGAATTCCTTATCAAACCTTCTCAGGTTATAAGATTCAAATGAGCATGAGCCAACACTGATTAAAAAAAATCAGTACATATGTCATCAATCCATATTCTTTACTGCTCTTTATTTGTCTGCTTCCAAAGACAAATTGTTTTTTTTTTTTAAATAATACACACAACCAAGAATGTACTCCCGTCCGTAATTTATTTCTAATAAAGGGATGCCCAAATCTTCAGCTAGCATACAAGTGTGTAAGAACCACTGATGGAACAAATTTTGAACGAGTATGCAAGTATACATTAAATGGAAACTTCACTTCAAAATCACAAGGCTCTTGTTTTAGGGTGAAAAATTTCTTCACATAAAGTTAACTATGTCTCACGATGATCAACCTGATCTTTCCAGGAAGCGGTTTGTCTGAAATTATAAACAAATTCTCACAGAGAAGATGAAAAGTTCACAAGCAGTAGCAGGGACATAAATTAAAAGAATTAAGAGTCTACCCCAAAATCATATTTTCCCACAGGAGCTGGAAAATTTGGTGACAGGAACAAAAAAATTTGAAGAAAGTCAGATGAATATTTTTTTTAATTTAATCATTTGAAAAAAAATGATGCCAATTTTATGATGTCAATCATTTTGTTTTATATTCATGGTGCAAAATTCAGAATTTCTGTGGAAAGATACAAAGTTTTTGTTAATGTAAACTTGCAAATATAGCCAATATATCATGTAGATAACCTACAGTTAAAGTTTTGGGGAAATCATATTTTTGAGCAAAAAAAAATTGAATATAGTAGATGGTCAATTTCTGCTCCTGTAGAAGAAATATTTGTTTGAGATTGACTCCTTTCTTGAGAGAGCTCAATTCAGTGTGCTACACTCAATACCTTTTCCCCCAACACCTAGGGGCATGTTCAAAAGATGCAATTGATCGCAAGTTGCAGTTGATCGGAACGCGCCAACCGCAATCGATGTTTCATGCGCGTCTTGTTAGAAGCACATATCATGTGCGAATGAAAATGCGCAGTTACAATTTGCAACTGATTTGCAGTTAATTTGAGATCAATTGCAACTTTTGAGCAACACCCCCAAGTCACATCTCCATGCTTCTCATAATCCTATTTATGATTTGCTCTTCAGGTGCTGTGATGACGAATGAGAAGGAGGGAGGAGGAGGAGGGGGAGGAGGGGGAGAAAGAGAGGAGGAACCAGGAGGATCAGTCATAGAAGATGGAAAGCCTCCTGAAGCACACAAAAAGATCAAGCGGCAGTATACAGGGGTAAGCATTCACCTCACTTTTTATCAGTCAAAATAACGTTGTTATAATTCACATATTTCTGTAGTGCATTGCCAAAATATACTGTTAGTGTTGTCTCCTACACATTTATTGCTGGAACGTCAAGATTGAACTGTTTGTATTCTCTGCACTTTTGTAGCCATGTCTGAAAGTTGTCCAATGTCATTGTTGCTCTATGCCTGCCTTGTATCTAATATGATCCCAAATTACTATTCATTTGATAAATATGTCATGAGTCAGCAAAATAGTGATTGTTCAAAATTATATTGCATAATTTCTATCGGGATATATAACAGAAAAAGCTATTTATAGTTGAATGATTTCCCAGGTTTAAAACACCTTGAACCAAGTGCCATCCTACACTCCTATACTGTTTAATATCACAATAATAAGAATTCTCATACAATTTGATTCCCTTGTCTTGTCTTTCAAAGAGAGGATATTGATTATTGACATTGATATCATTAAAAGTGATAACGGTTTCCATGCATTTAAAATGCCTTGTCAAATTATTTTAAGGCCATAGTTGTTGTTTTTCTATTTACAGAATATTGCATTCTAGGTAATTTTTAGGCCCTCTGATCAATCTCATCTGACCCTTCTGAACTCAGTTCTATTGGAAAGATATGATTAATATCATCATGAAAATTCTTGAAAAACTTTCCCCTAATATTTGATTTTTTGCATTTTTATTTTTAGGAAGAATTGTGGGATCTTCGAAACACTCCTGCATCAAGGAAGAAACCAGCTTGTTTGCTAAATGAATTCTGCGAGTAAGTAATTTGATTATGTCTTTTTAGAATGAATTTATCATCACCTTTAGACAATAATACAATATGGACTAGCCTTGAGGGAGACACAACATTTATGGCCCTGAGTAGAATTGTATTGCCCGNCTATGAAGATGAAGAATTTTATGAATTTTTAAGTTCTATAATTTTGTTATGATTGGAAATAGAAAAAAGCTGAAATCACATGCATTTTGCATGCATTTGTGTTTGATGTGACTGTTCACTTTAACTCTGTGGCCATCAAATTTGTTTTATTTAATGCTCTCTTTTTATCTTTAGTTTCAGGAATTCCTTATCAAACCTTCTCAGGTTATAAGATTCAAATGAGCATGTGCCAACACTGATTAAAAAAAATTCAGTATGTCATCAATCCATATTCTTTATTGCTCTTTATTTATCTGATGCCAAAGAATTGGTTTTTAAATAATAAACACAACCAAGAACGTAACTACTCCCATCCTTAATTTGTTTCTAACAAAGGGATGCCCAAATATTTGGCTAGCTTGTCTGTAAGAACCACTTGATGGAACAAATTTTGCATGAGTGTGCAAGTATACATTAAATGGAGACTTCACTTCAAAATCTCAAGGCTCTTGTTTTAGGGTGAACATTTTCTTCACATAAAGTTAACGTTCTCTCTTTCCAGAAAGTGGTTTGTCTGAAATTAAAAACAAATTCTCACAGAGAAGATGAAAGGTTCACAAGCAGTAACAGGGACAAAAATTAAAAGAATTAAGAGTCTACCCCAAAATCATATTTTCCCACAGGAGCTGGAAAATTTGGTGACAGGAACAAAAAAATTTGAAGAAAGTCAGATGAATATTTTTTTTAATTTAATCATTTGAAAAAAAATGATGCCAATTTTATGATGTCAATCATTTTGTTTTATATTCATGGTGCAAAATTCAGAATTTCTGTGGAAAGATACAAAGTTTTTGTTAATGTAAACTTGCAAATATAGCCAATATATCATGTAGATAACCTACAGTTAAAGTTTTGGGGAAATCATATTTTTGAGCAAAAAAAAATTGAATATAGTAGATGGTCAATTTCTGCTCCTGTAGAAGAAATATTTGTTTGAGATTGACTCCTTTCTTGAGAGAGCTCAATTCAGTGTGCTACACTCAATACCTTTTCCCCCAACACCTAGGGGCATGTTCAAAAGATGCAATTGATCGCAAGTTGCAGTTGATCGGAACGCGCCAACCGCAATCGATGTTTCATGCGCGTCTTGTTAGAAGCACATATCATGTGCGAATGAAAATGTGCAGTTACAATTTGCAACTGATTTGCAGTTAATTTGCGATCAATTGCAACTTTTGAGCAACACCTTCAAGTCACATCTCCATGCTTCTCATAATCCTAATTATGATTTGCTCTTCAGGTGCTGTGATGACGAATGAGAAGGAGGGAGGAGGAGGAGGAGGGGGAGGAGCAGGAGCAAGAGAAGAGGAACCAGGAGGATCAGTCATAGAAGATGGAAAGCCTCCTGAAGCTCACAAAAAGATCAAGCGGCAGTATACAGGGGTAAGCGTTCACCTTGTTTTTAACCAACTAACAATATCTGCATATAAAGTCATGTCACTGGAATTTGCAAATTTCTGTAGCATTCCTAGTTAATAATCTACTTGTGTCCCTACAAGTTTTTTTTTTTTTTTTTTTTTTTTTTTTTTTTTTTTTTTTTTGGGGGGGGGGGGGGGAAGTGTCCAAATTTTATTCATTCCTGCATTTTCTGAGCCATGATGTGTGGAAGTTATTCAATATTAAATCTGGCTGTCTATAATAGTCAATTGGATGTGTTTACAGTTATCATGGAATTCAGTTATTTATTGCTGGAAAATTTCCTAGATGTAATAATATTGAATCAAGTTCCAATCATTCTGCAACCCTTACGCTGTTGTATTGTCAGCAATGTTATTCCCTTCGTCTTTATAACAACTTAGGATTGAAAGTCGTTACCACTAACATCCCATTTGTAACAGAATGATGTCTTTATTCATATGAATATGAAATGAGTGTTATTAAAAATATCATTATTTTTACGAGACAGCCTTTTGCATATTTGATTTACCACATTCAACTTGCTCAATTTAATTCCAGTGAAACTTGCCCCTGATTATATTTGATTTGTTTTTATTTTCAGGAGGAATTATGGGATCTTCGTAACAATCCTGCATCAAGGAAGAAACCAGCTTGTTTGCTAAATGAATTCTGCGAGTAAGTAATTGGCTTATAATTTGCTTCACAGTCAACTCTGCTCAGTCTAATCTTCTTGGACTATAGAAATCGCTCTGAATCTATAAAATAAACTTAAACGTAATTATTGTTTGCGAAGAAGTGGACTTCATTAAGAATATCATAGAAATATAACAAGGGCTCTAAAGATTCCACCTCCCTGATATAATTAAGGTTTTTACATTCCCATCTTTACCTTGAAAATATTATGTTCAAGCTCCCAGTTTATTATTCTGCTTTATAAACTTGAAAATGTGTGGGAAAGGAAATTCCTCCTATACGTACTTATGCAGGAAATTTAGAGATATCACAATTCAAGTGAAGCTTTTTTTTTTGCAGTTTGCGTAATTGTAAAGCATGTTCATCTATTTGTTCACCTGTACAGTGAAAAAGGAGTGTGGGAGCCCGAGCTGTGGCATGCATCATTCTCTGGACGAAGATCAAGGGGACCTTCTCCTTTGAACCTGTATGAGCCAAAGGAACCTCTGCGCAAGAAATACTCTGGTAAGTCTAGTAGATGATACCCTTATATACATGCAAAATAATGATGCCTTGTCATACATGTCCTAATCTGATAAGGGACGAAGAATCTTTAAGCTTGGCATTGTTTCAGATGCAAAAAAAAATTTATGAGTTGGGATCAATTTTTTTTGAAAATTTTTCTTGTATTTATCTGTTTTGTTCATTTTGAAGAAATACACTACCTTTCTTCGAACATTCATTCTAGCCCCCAACCCCCTTCCAAAAAAGAAAGAAAATTGTGGTAAAGTAGCTAATATAGATTTTATTTAGGAAAGGATTATTTAGCTGTAGACGTAAATAAAAATTGATTTGTTTGAAATCAAGAAGATTTTTATTTTCAATGCTACATTCTTTTTCTTCCTAATTTTTTTCAGATGCTAAAGAGAGAATCCTTGATGAGAAAGATGGGATCGTGCTCAGCCCCCAGCGTCGAAGCTTTGGTCTTGGTTGTCAGATTGCATTTCAGCCTCCTGGCCTTGCATCTGAGCGTCATCACAACCACAGTCCTACAGAGGGCAAAGACCACGATCGACCCATACGCACTATCCCGGTGCGCCCAGGTAGTGGACGTGTAATCCCAAGGAATCGTCCACCCATAGACAATAGCGAGCGGGAGATTATCCGCGACAGGGATCGGGATCGGGACCGAGATCACGATGACAGGGAGTGGATTAGGAACAGGCCCAGGAATATAGATCGAGATAGGGACCGAGATCGAGACCGGGACAGGGATAGAGACTATAGAGATATGGATCGAGATGGTGGTCGTCAAGGGTTCAGCAGATACTACAACAGACAACGTGAGCAAAATACAAGTCAGCAAATCTATTTCCTTTGTCTTCCATTTTGATATTACTTAAAAATGTATTTTATATCTATGATGTTCATCTCCGATATTGTCAAACTAGTCTAAAATCTAGGGTAAAGTTGATAAAAAAGCTTTCAAAAAATTGAAGCCTTTCTGTTCAATTAGAATCTGACCATCATTCAGATAAGGTTAACATTTGAAAAGAATATTTTTGAAAATTTTCTTTATTGACAATGTAAAATTAGGAATTTGTTTAAAATTATATTGGAAAAAAAGTATAGCTGCAGGAAAATATGACATCTGTTGCCATAAGTTATGTTTTGCCCTTGTCTTTTGTTTCCTACTCAAATCTTTATCTTTGTCACAATTTCATTTTGAAATAATGAATTATAATTCTCATTTGTCTAATAGCAGATGAATCATGTTTGCATTAAACCCTAGATTTTCATTCATACTCAATTCATTTATCCCTTTTTTGTACCTAGATTACCGTCGTCGGGACGAGACCCCAGAGTGGTTCACAGGTGGTCCTACAAGCCAAACAGACACCATTGCTCTACATGGTTTCAATGAACATGAAGAAGACAGTGAGAGTGAACCTGAAGTCAAAGGCAGACGTAAGTAGGAAGTAGTTGCATCTGATTGTATTTTACTCTTAAAATGAACACAACTTGTATTTTTGTCACAAATTCTCCAGGGTGGTGTTTCACCAAATCGTTCTTAAAAGTTATGAATGAAGACTGAGTATGTTAATGAGTGTAAGATGCATGAGATTCTTGACCCTTTAGCACAAGCACTGGTACCATTTTTGTGTAAAGTCCTTCTTGAAATCTTTCGTAACTTAGTGAAACACCGCCCCGGTGTCCAAGAAATATAACACGTGCAGGAGGAGAAAAGAAAATGATCGTAAGCAAAGAATTGGGCAATACTTTCTGTAACATAGGGGACTTTCATCAGGAAACTCTCTATTTTCCCACGTAAATCAGTCTTTCTGAAACTTTTTTCAGCAATGGCTATTCAAGTTTTGTTCTTCATTTTACTGAAATACTGAAGAAATGAAATATCAAACAAGCTTTACCTATATAAGGACAAAA
Source organism: Temnopleurus reevesii (assembly GCA_036244855.1). Classification (NCBI taxonomy): domain Eukaryota; kingdom Metazoa; phylum Echinodermata; class Echinoidea; order Temnopleuroida; family Temnopleuridae; genus Temnopleurus; species Temnopleurus reevesii. The sequence continues at coordinate 15,561 of BQKZ01003416.1, forward strand.
GTGTAATTGTGATGGCTATGAAATGATCTCCTAAATAATTGATCGTGCTACAGGTCCATCGGTGGCTGATAGGAATGGAAGCATGGAGACGGCCAGCTCTAGCTCACCAGAAGTCTCCCATGAGAGTGTCAACAATACCAGCAGTGGTGCCACATCGGGCAAGGACTTTGATGTCAATGACTTCTTCAAGCTGGAGAACATGCTGGTAAGTCAACGATCACTGTAGTCTATAAATATAAATTCATAGATGCTCAGAGCATTACATATTTTTTTACTGGAATATGGCAGAGCTGCACTGTTAAGTTTGCTTCTGGTCACTTGGGTTATGCCTTTATGCAAGCTTTTAGATTAAAAAGAAAAATTCTGGTCATACTTTTCTCTTTAGTTTATGTTAGCCTATGATATACCAGGCAGTTCTTAGTTTGTTCCTTTTCTATCACAAGTATAAGTACAAGTTATTTTCATTTCATCTGTGTTAAGCCGCAGATACCGAACCAAGATGAAGGAGAGACCATACCAGGAAAGAGTCGTTTCAGTCACCTCTTCAATACCCAGAGAACAAGAACAGACAGCAGTGGGACTAGTCGGAGTAACAGCAGACGTTCCTCTCCTCACGATCCTGAACTAGAGCTCTATCATGCTGGGCTTGAACGTAAGTCATTTGATTGAATTGATTGAATTTATTTCTGTTTTAAAAACCTTTAAAATTTAAAAATGTGATTGATTGCCCACATTCAGCTCGTCCATCCAGGGGAGCTGGTCTTCTGAGGGGTTTGTTTCCAATCAAGTTGATTCATGATCAACCTTCATCACTTTGGATATTACTACATGACAAATATCATTGAGAAAAGTGGAAATACTGCCTTTTACCTACTGACGTCCTTGCAGAAATTTGTATTTTGCTCAAAATTGTATTCCAATTGTTGTCTGATTCCCGAGTACCCATTGCGATATTCAATATTGGACTTGCTTTCTTCCTCTGAATTGAAATATTCCAAGCTCTCAATTGCATTTAGATATTTTCACTTTGGTCCTATAGTCTTTATGATTGTAATTGTTCTCCCAAGATGTTTTAACTTACAGTAGATGTAAAATTGTTGTGATAAATTAAATCATAGATTTGCTGTGCCAGGGATAAACATTCTCTGACGATGATAGGGGAACATCTCTTCACCCCAATCAAGCCAGATTAGAGAGTGGTAGTGAATACTTAGATGCCAATACTTGTAAAGCTACAAGCATTGTAATAAAGTACTCTCAATCACATTCTTTCTCCCACAGAGTTGATTGGTAGACCAAGCCCAACGATGATGATGGGGGAGCGTCTCTTCACCCCTATCAAACCAGCAGAAGGGGTGCCAATGAACACACAGATGGCCTTACTTGGTATGATGCAGAAGAGTAAGCAGCATCATGAGGCATCTAATTCAGCATCCATTCCACAACCTCAACCGCAGAAGAATGGTGATGAAGATTACAGAAAGACTGTTGTTAAACAGAAATGTGAGTACTTTCAAATGTTTATAGTTATATATATTGAACAAGATAATTTTTCCAAAATGTCTTTTCTTTCATTTCTGTTGAAAATATATTGAAATTTATATCCATTCGGAAGTAAAAAGGGGAAAAGACGATAATCACAAGATTGTATAGACTTATTTACTGCTGAATTTACTCCCAAATAAATATGGGATAAGATAATCTTTGAAGCTTGTTGTATGTTATTTTTTTCCCATTTATTCAGTAAGAGATTCTAATTACAAAATACCATTTCGTGGTCCATCATTCACTTTTCAACGTTTTATCTCTCACCAAATACTATTTAGAGATAATATCTAGATTCATTGGGGTATTTGTGTTTTACGTCGTAATTCAAGCTACTGGTATGGTAGTTACACTACTGGTTCCAGTCACATTAATGTTATGCCAATGATGACACCAAAGATTGGTCCCATACAGGGTGCTACAAGAATTTGTTTCACTACTAGGAAATTGTTACTTGCCCGATCGAGCAAGTGAATATTTCATTTGCTTGCCCGATGGCCCAATTTGCTTGCCCCGGGCAGTCGGGCAAGCGGGTTTGTCGCACCCTGCCATATTGCTCTCATAAATTTCTGGTGTACATATTCCCCATTGAATGATACATGCTCCAATTTTTCTCTTTCTATTGACAGTGATGGCAGGGCAGGCCAAGAGTCTAGCCGAGATTGAAGCTGATTTGAAGAAAGCCACTGCAGGAAAAAATAGCCCCTCACAGGCTGGGGGTGGTCCACATAAAGGTACGTGTAGTAAAAAAAAATTGTCTTCTCAAAATTTTATCAGTTAAAATGAAATTTGTTTATGCCTAGTACAGCATAAGCCATTGGCTGCTTGGCATAGCCAGATTGATGTTGGTCTATCCGTTTGTTGTTGAATACTGATCAGGGCAGCGGAGACTCCCAGCTGTTAAAGTCTGATGGTATGACGCTGCAAGGAATCGAACCTGGGTCTCCTGGTTTTTAGGAAAGCACTCTACTGATAGCGCAAAGCTTCTGAGAATGAAAAATGCAGTGACTTCCAAAGGAAATTGAAAAATGCTAGCATCAAGAGAAAGGGGTTGTTAGCTGTATTTTAGACCAAGGTTGGAGCTACTCTAGTCCCTTGATTTTAGGCAGCATGTTTTAGGCATTATCATTGAAATAGCACTATAAGTGATTATGACTTTTACCTTCACACCCTCTGCGACACATGATTCTATTCTGAAGAATAGAAATAGAACAATGAATGAGAAATTAATCTCATAAAACTCCTCTTTGTTTTATTGTTTCAGTAATGACGGGCCAGCCTAAGAGTCTTGCCGAGATCGAAGCAGACCTGAAGAAGACAACCCTAAATCAGAGCCCTTCTTCGAGAGGTGACAGCCCCTCCCAATCAGGGAGTGGCCCCGGGACCCCATCCAACATGGCCTATACCCCTGCTGGTCCTGGTGGTGGTTCATTGCCCCAACAGATGCTGTTTGGAGCAATGTCTGGGCAGCAGGGATGCAGTGCCTCACCTAAGGGTGATCAGTCTGCATTCAATAGCTTCATTGCCAGTATGAAAGCAGGTGGTGGTCTTAGTCACCAAGAGGTAAGTTATGTACTTGGGGATAATTATCCTTCTTATCTACTTATATTATAAAGAAAATATTGTTAAGAATATTTGCTTGTTCCGTTAGAAAATCTGCGAATTTAGCTAATCACAGTTCAATCTCCTTGTAACCCAATGTTTTCCCAGAAATGTAGATCAGGGCCTTATTGCATAAAAGTTGGGTTTAAATGCAACTCTCAAAATCAAACGCAAGTCCTAAATACGCGCTCCTCATTGGTTGATAATTGAGCTGTGTTAAATTTATTGACTTGTGTTTAAATGCAACTTTTTATATGCAATAGGCCCCCAGATCATTTCTTATAGAAGCAAACATTGAGTCATTCCCGAACAACCAAAAGATATAAAATATAATCTTTCAGTGTACTCCAATTCCATGGTAAGATTAGACTTGTAAACCAAAAGAGCATCAAAGTATTTTTGTACCATGATAAGTGTTTGTATTTGAGTATTTTATTGACCATGCTCTTTATTGATAATCCCACACAGTTTTATCACATCTGTAGGATGGAAAAATTAAAAAATCACACACTGTTAATATTTCCTTATATCCTTTTTATTCACATCAGAAAAGGGAACAACAGTCGCCCTCCCCCAAGCTGGTGCACCCTATTCTTGGTATGCGCACCGCTTCCCCTCCAGTAGTTCACAATGTGAGCCAAGCTCCAGGCCAAGCTCCTGGTGTTCCCTCGGCGATGGATAAGGTGACAATGATGATGAAGGCATCAGAGCATCCCCAGGAAGCCAGACAGCCTCAGCCTCGGCCTCCTCCTCAGCATGCCCTACCCCAACATCACCCTCTCGCTCAGCAGCAACACATACAGCAGCAGCATCAGCAGCAGCAGCAGCAAGCAGGGAGAGGTGTGTCTCCCCTACCTCCAGGCCTCATGGCTAGGCATGTCCAACCCCACCCCACTGGACAGCCGCCCCATAGAGAGGGACCCATTCTCAATCTGCCAGATAATAGGTTCGTATTGGTTCTTGATTGGATATGTTGGTATTTTGGAGAATTCAATTTCATTTGTCATAGTCACAGTCGACCGGACACACATTTCCCATTTTGCTCGCAGCTTTGCTCTGTTACGTCACATCTATGATTTATCTGTGACAATCCCCATTATCTACTGCCCATCTGTGATGAGCATTTCAAAATTTTACTGTTCGCTCACTGATCAGTGAACAGCCCATAGATGTGCGTGTATTGCTTGTGTAGATGCCATTGTGATGTCATCTAGAACTTGTGGATTGAAATCAAAAATGATTTTGAGAATGAACGAACAAGATCAGTTGATGTGTTCACAATGGAACATGACCTTTACTCTCGGTCAACTGCGATGAATGAAATTGAAAAATCCATATTGATCTCAATATTCGTATCTTCCTTTATAAACAATTTAGGGATGGTATTCAGTTGATTATTATCCACTATTAAACTCATGATTCTCAAAGTCTCGATGTCTTGGTTAAAATCGTATCATTATCAATTTTATCTTTTTACAGAGGACCATCTCCAGTCAACCAAGAGGTGATGGCAACCCTCTTCAAGAACCATGCCCCACCTACCACCACCACTGCCACCAGCACCCCAGGAGGCCCCTCCATTGGTTGTCCTCATCACCCTCTTGGGGTACAGCAGCAGCAGCAGCCAGCACCCCAGCAGGCTCCTAACATGCCTCCTAGGGGTCTACCAGCCAATGTAGAGCAGATGCAAGCAATGATGAGACAGAACCCTGAACAGATGGCTGCTCTTATCAGGCAGTACCAGATGCATCAGCAACACCAACTGGCTGTAAGAACCTTTCTTTTTATTTTGCATCTATGTTGGATGATATATTAGTTGTGTGAGTTGTCAGGAGTTGATGTCTTGAAAGCAATGTTTTGGTTTGATAAGTCCAGAATGTGGTATATTGAGCATAAGAGAAACAGTTGTAATATTAAATCATATAAAAAGATTTTAAGTTAGCTCATGGAATTGTTGGAATTGATTAATATACTTTGGGAAATTGTGAAGAGAAGTGTTTTGAGATTGATGGGCCATGTAGTAAATGAGGAAAGATGGCATAAGGGAAGATCAAAGGTTATCTAGAAAGATATGATAAGGAAGAAAAGCTTTACGGCTGGTGAGGAAGAGGGTAGAAAAAAGTGGAAGAATGGGGCATGTGTCACCAACCCAATTTGAGAGGGGAGAATGCTGACTTTGAAATAAATTTTCATTATGAGAGATGTTGTATCGGATGATTTACCCCATTTCTAACAAAGATAATGAAGAATTAGTGGGGAAGGAAAAGCATATTTGCTAACATTATGATCCCTTACTATCTTCCCCTTTGCCACTCACAGAGACAGCGTGCCAGCCCTGTACCACCCAACCAGGAGGCAGTATTGAACATCCTGCGTCATGCCATGGCTAACCCTCCCTTTGCAGCTGCTCTCATGGCTCAAGCAAACAAGGAAGCTCAGTTAGCCCCAGCCAATGCGGCAGCTGCAGCTATCAACAGGGCTGCCTCCCCAGGGGATATGCTCACACAGGCCCTTCGCCAGTCTATGCCTCGCATGCAGTCTCCTGTTGGTAAGACTTCAGTAAATAATATTAGCAATTTTTTGTATCGCGCTTTTCACTTTTCTGTATGACCTAGCAAAGCTCAATTTAATTATTTTTTTTTTTGGGGGGGGGGGAGGTTTGGGGATGGTATTCAAAGATTGGTAATTTCTGTAACAAGTCCGTCTTTTGAAGATATTTATGCAAGGCTGAGCATGTTCATTTATATTTTGTGCACAAATGTATGTTAGGGTAATTACATGTCGTATAAGAGGGCAACTTTAGAATACATTTCATGGATTTGTGCTCACACAAGTCCATATTATTTTTGTGTTGCGGAACAAAGTTATTCCAATACAAATATTGTTCAAGAATCAATGATGGGTCAATACAACCTATGTGAAACTTAATTGGCAAAGAACATGCCTCAAAGATTTTCAAATGTGGTTCTTTCTTTCACTCACAACTCACAGCTCTTCATGGCAACCAATCTCCCTTACCAGCGAGCCCAGCGGCAGCAGCTGCAGCAGCAGCGGCCCTACGCACCCAGTCCCACAGCCCCCTCCCTGGTGGAGGCATGATCCCTCCTCCTACCCTGGGCCCAGCTGGACTGGCCACCTCCCCTCTCCTTGGATCAACCAACACCCTAGCTCCCCCTGGTGCCTCCCCAGCCAACCCCCTCCTACCACAGAGGATCCCCTCCCCACAGGAGCTGGCTAAACACACCCAGGGTATCCTACAGCAGGCGCTCATCAGGAAGCAGCTTGAGGTACAGAAGGAGAAGTTCAAGGCTAAGGAGGCTGCCAGGTAGGACAATCGATCGCCTATATTAGTAATAATGAAATCACTTAAATGTATATAACGAAACAAAAGGAAGATGATTGCAGAAGCTTCCTTGTCAACATAACAGCTTATAATAATTGTACATACTGTTCATGAAAGTTGTGATCAATTGTAAATCAGTTGCAATTTGGCAGCTCCTTATTTTCCAATGTCCTTGGTATCTCACATTTTGTAAGGAATTTTACCAAGTTCTCAGACTGTCATGAGAGAATCCATCCATTGTACGTTATATAAAAAGAGGGTGCAAAGCTTTTCATAAGTACTTGTAACTGATTTGGGGAATCACATGACTATCTCTGATGTTGTGACTTTTTCTATTTTCATTATTAGGGCCAAATCTCCTGCTGTCGGACAAGTAAATCAAGCTACATCACAGCAGCAGACTCCTCAGAAGCCACCCCAGCAGACGGTTGGTCCCCAGAGCAATGGTCCCCATGCCACAGCGGCTGGACCACAGCAACAGCAGCAGGTTGGTCAACAAGATAACCAACAGCAGAACAAGCCTGGTCAGCAGCAGCAGCAACAACAGCCTCCTAGACCGTCATCGGGTACTCCCCCTGGAACACCTGGCCACAGGGTATGAAATATGAACATATATTATATCAAACTTGTGAAATTTTATGACATGAGATAGAAAAATAAAAAATTTGAATAGCAGGAACTTATTTCCATGTTACATCAGGAACCTTCATCAGATCAGGTATATCGAGTTGTCATTCTACTCGAACAGACCATGAAAAAAAATGTAGCTGTTATGTAAAGAGTAGTATTAAAATTAAAATTTGTCGAATAAACGATTTGGCTTGGAAAAGGCTATGAGAAGGGGTTAGAATGACATGCATGGCAACCTATTGTCTGGAAAGACAATAATGCCACGCTGATTGTCATAGAAATCAGTTTTTCTTATTGACAATCATTTTGATGCTTTCTTTTGACTAATTGAATCCAAATTCATCTCTAATTATGCCCCTCTTCCATTTTCCTCCAGACACCCAGCAAGATTGCAGCTGCCTTCATGCCAACCTCTGTAATCCGTAAGATGCACGAGAGCAAAGCTGAAGCCAAAGCAGCAACACAGGGTAGACCCGGCGAAGGGATTGGCAAGGGTGATGCTCCAATGGTACAGGAGCCTGACAACCAAGGTAAGAGTTCCTCAACGTCCTCTCGATTGTCCTCTAAAAAATGTCTTTGTTTACTTGTGAACTACAATACATTTGAGTGATGATCCTCTTTCCCCACGTCGCCTTTCAATTTTATTCGCCATCAGATATCGACAATCTTGGATCAATTAGGACCTACCTGATATGTTAGAAAAAAAATATGAACTGATTTTTTCCAATGTAGCCAATATAGCCATTGTATGTAAGATTGGAATCTTAGAAAAACTTCAAATCAAGCTGAATGGAACTTTCCCTAGGAAGCAATTACTTCATGTGCCTTTTTCTACTTTTACCCAGGAGCCTTGCCCCACCATGCCGGAGTAGAGAAATCAAGAGAAGTGAATAAGCAGCTGGATGGGGAAATCAAAACCCAAGTCATTCCACCCCAACCTGCTACTTCACAGCAGCAGCAACACCAGCAGAGGGTTATCCCCCATGGTGCTGGCCCAGAGAGGAGAGATCCCCATGCCTCCAACCACCCACCCAACCACAGTGCCCCAGAGCAATCTGAAATATCAAAGAACCCACATGCCCAGGGCGGTAGTGGTCCTATGAAGGCCTTCCATCCTGAGGGCCACGCCCAGCCTGGCCCTACCCAGACTGCCCCCATCCATGCTAACCAGGCCCAGCCTAACCAGCACCCCAACCAGCCCCATCACCAGCAGCAGCAGCAGCAGGGTTTCCTTCAAGGCAGGCAGGTACCGCCTGGACTAGCCAGCCAGCAGCAAAGGCCAGAAATGGCTCAGAGGATGGGGGAGAGAGCAGCCAAGCCGCCTACTCCACCCAACGTACAGCCGCACCATGGATTCCAAGTCAATCGCATGGCAGCAGCTCCGCAGCAGCAGAATCCTCAGTTACAACAGCAGGTTTGTCTTGATCCTATTGCCTCTTGCCTCTTGGCAGATAACATGAACACAAGTTACGACTTATGCTTTTAATGAAAAAGAATTATTCATCCTTGGCTGTGTTTCACAAAGCCGTTCCATAAGTTCAGAATGGTGTATGATATCGAGTGCTGTAATCATAAGATTTATAATCAGTCAGCACAATATTTAATACCAGTTGGAAATATAATTTATCTTTAACTTTTTCGTAACTAGATGGAACGCTGTGCAGCTACTTTTATTCAATGCACTTGATAATTGATTCAACAGTAGATATTTGGGTCAAGAATGACATTTACATGGATGTGCTTTGGCATGTTTCAACCATTTTGTTATTTTTCTCCTCTTACAGCAACAACAACAGCAGCAGCAGCAGGCGCGATTACCAATGAACCCTGCCATGATGCTACCACCCGCCATGCAAGCTAACTTCATGAGGGGCATGATGATGCCAGGCATGGTCCCGCCAAACATGAGAGGGGTACCGCCACCTCAGTTCAATCTACAGGTTAGTCTATGTTGAAAACGTAGTAAGTACCTTTCAAATGACTTTACCACCACCCGCCATGCAAGCTAACTTCATGAGGGGCATGATGATGCCAGGCATGGTGCCGCCAAATATGAGAGGGGTACCACCACCTCAGTTCAATCTACAGGTAAGTCTATGATGTTGATAATGTTGTATGTAGCTTTCAAATGACTTTACCATCACCTGCCATGCAAGCTAACTCATGAGGGGCATGATGATGCCTGGCATGGTACCACCAAACATGAGAGGTATACCACCTTCCCAGTTCAATCTACAGGTAAGTCTATGTAGAAAATGTATCTATGTACCTTTCAAATGACTGTACCACCTGCTATGCAAGCTAACTTTGGGAGGGACATGATGATGCCAGACATGGTACCGCCAAACATGAGGGGTGTACCGCCACATCAGTTCAATCTACAGGTTAGTCTATGTTGAAAACGTAGTAAGTACCTTTCAAATGACTTTACCACCACCTGCCATGCAAGCTAAATTCATGAGAGGCATGATGATGCCAGGCATGGTGCCACCCAATATGAGAGGGGTACCGCCACCTCAGTTCAATCTACAGGTAAGTCTATGTTGACGATGTAGTAAGTATCTTTCAGATCACTGTACCACNCCAGAAATGGCTCAGAGGATGGGGGAGAGAGCAGCCAAGCCGCCTACTCCACCCAACGTACAGCCGCACCATGGATTCCAAGTCAATCGCATGGCTGCCGCTTCACAGCAGCAGAACCCTCAGTTACAACAACAGGTGGGTTTTGCTCCTATAGCCTCTTGCCCCTTGAGAAAGTTGTAGATTATATGATACAGAAGTTGTGAGTAATGATTTTAATGAAATAAATTAATCCTTGGCAGCGTTTCAGGAAGTTTTTCTATAAGTTCAGTTGGGAGTATGTTATCAAAAGCTATACTCAAAACTTTCAATCATTCAGCACAAGAACAGATTTTAAGTTGATCTTGAACTACTTCGTAACTTGATGGAATAATGCAGGAGCCCATATATTCAAAACACCCAATATTTGATTTAACAGTAGACATTTGGGTCAAGAAAGACATTTCCACGTATGTGCTTTTGTGTGTTCCAATCATTTTGTTATTTTTCTCCTCTTACAGCAACAACAACAGCAGCAGCAGCAGCAGGCTCGATTACCAATGAACCCTGCCATGATGCTACCACCCGCCATGCAAGCTAACTTCATGAGAGGCATGATGATGCCAGGCATGGTGCCACCAAACATGAGAGGTGTACCACCACCTCAGTTCAATCTACAGGTAAGTCTATATTGATAATGTTGTATGTACCTTTCAGATCACTGTACCACCACCATGCAAGCAAACTTCATGAGAGGCATGATGATGCCTGGCATGGTGCCACCAAACATGAGAGGGGTACCACCACCTCAGTTCAATCTACAGGTTAGTCCACGTTGATAATGTCTTAAGTTTCTTTCAGATCATTGTACCACCTGCCATAAAAGCAAACTTCATGAGAGGCATGATGATGGCAGGCATGGTACCACCAAACATGAGAGGTGTACCACCTCCCCAGTTCAATCTGCAGGTAAGTCTATATTGATAATGTTGCATGTACCTTTCAAATCACTGTGCCACCCGCTATGCAAGCTTATTTTTGGAGGGGCATGATGATGCCTGGCATGGTACCACCCAACATGAGAGGTGTACCACCACCCCAGTTCAATTTACAGGTAAGTCCATGTTGTAAATGTAGTAAGTACTTTTCAGATCACTGTACCACCCGCCATGCAAGCAAACTTCATGAGAGGCATGATGATGCCGGGTATGGTACCGCCAAACATGAGAGGGGTACTACCACCTCAGTTCAATCTACAGGTTAGTCTATGTTGTAAATGTTTTATGTACCATTCAAATGACTTTACCACCACCTGCCATGCAAGCTAACTTCATGAGGGGCATGGTACCGCCAAACATGAAGAGGGGTACCGCCACCCCATTTCGATCTAATTATCATTCAGTCATAGATTTTGTATTAGCTAGGAGTTGTATTTCCCATAGATTTATCATCCTCTCAATTGAACTTGGTAGATCTTCAGTAACTCCGTCTGAATGATATACCAATTGAAGTTTGTTTGCAATTGTTTTCCCGCTTACTTCATGTATAGAGATGCTAGCTTTTCGGTAATATGCATCAGGTATTTGAAGTTAGATTCAAGGCTTTTATTACAACTGAATGGCTGAGAGTATAGCTATTCTTAGTTTTTTTCTCACTTTTGTTCAGCTCTTGTATTATTCATGTTTAAAGTTCACCTCATCCATATTTCTTGAAAGTTTCTTTTGTTGATGAATAATGAGTAGAAGACTTCACTGTACAAATGTTGCAAATGTGAGTGGTCTTGAAAAGGGCCTACACACTCTCAACATTTCAATGAGCATGTTCTCATTATACATTCTCCTGAAGATGTAAGATAACTCGTGCCTTGGATCCTTCTTCTCATGACCTCATCCATATTTAGAACAGTAGGCATCCCTTTATGTTCATGATGTTAGTGTTTTTCCTGTAGTGTTTACCCTCTTACATATCTTTCTTATGCAAAAATGATTTCTTGATCTCTAGGAAAATTCAATTCAACAAGACAGCCTGAATGTAGCGTTTCTTTACCTTTCCACAGAACATGAACAGAGCCATGGGGCATCCTAACTTACAGCAAATGTTGCAGCAACAGCAGCAGCACCAAAACAACCTTGCCAGAGGTATTCAGCAGCAACAGCAACAGGGTGGCACAAACCCTCAGCCACCCCACCATCAAGCCAACATAAACCATTTACAGCAACAAGCTGGTAAGCAGCGGGATCATAGGGGTTATGTAACTGGGTATTTTAGATATTTTGGAGAAATTCTGGGTCTTCAATTATCACGTTGAGGGGGAGGGACCGGGAGGCGCTCATAATATGGGCAACTGTACATGAAGACAGTCATACTGCTCCATGGGGTTATAATGAGCTCAACAGAGGCTTTTGTTTTCTTGGCCTCGCTGTCGAACCCTGCTTCTTACAACTTCAAGTGAATGAAGGGACTTTTTAGTCCTCTAATTTAGCCTTTTTATTTTTGAGTGAAATAAAAACTAATTGCTCCATTTGATAAAGTAAATGTTACACTTTACAAATGCTTCAGTCTTTTTACCAAGATGATTTGATAAAAAGGTAAATTTTAGGCTTGAAATGGCTCATTGAAATAGAAAATCTTCCTCATCGAACTTTCCCTTATTGTGCAAAACTTTAATTTTTGAGCCACTTTAAAATTGATATCATAATAAAGCTTGGAACGTGTACTTTACTCCTATAATATTTCCAACATTGGGTACTTTGTAGAAGAGTCGGCATCCACTGATTTCCCAACCAAATACAAGAAAAGATTTGGAAAATTCTGAGTTTCATGAAACCCACTCTCCTGATTGGCTGAATAAGGTACCAAAACATCCATGGGCAGGTGATTTGAAGGGATTTCCACATGGGGAGTGTGACCTTGGAGAGGCCACCAGAGTAGAAACAGATGGGAAACAGCTGGGAATTTGGAGGTGTGTAGCTCTTTGACCAATTAGATTGCAGTATCATCTTTTTCCAAACTTGAAAATGTACTTGGGCTATAACTAAGTGGATGCTTACTCTTCTACAGGTTGTAATAAATGTTGAATGGCATATTCAGAAACTAGATATTCTCAGCTTTTGTATGATATAAAAATTATGTGGCTCAAATAAAAATAGTAATGTAGAACCATCAAGATAAACTTTGTTCAGAATATTTTTGTGGCATGTTTTTAATCTAAATTTTACCCTCTTATATAAAAAGTTCAGTTTAATTTAAAAAATTGATTGGGAAGAATGACTCTTCTTCTTTCTATAAAGACCAAAAACATGAAATATCATACTGTTTCAAAGAAGAAATGACAGTTTTCAAAATAGTGTTTTGATCCGCATGCATCTCACGAGGTGTACGGAATCCTCCTGTACCATGCATATTTGCAATTATTTGGAAGGCTTTTTCAATAGCCTGCGGTATCACTGAAGAGTTCTGATATAACAAGATTCCTAATATTGCAAGATAATGAGACTGTAAGGTCTGGTCCTGTTGATTTTATTGATGCCTACATGTCTCAATGGCTCAATATCATGAGCAACTGCCAACGAACATCCATCCTTTGTGGTGTAATCTTAAGAATATCTGGACTAAATTTTTAATTTAAACTTCACATAAGTTTGTTTTGTGAATTTCTTTTGCAGATGAAAGTGGATTGAACTATGTCCTTCATGCGTACATTTTGTATCCATAATGCAGTGGGACCTTGCCTTTTTTTGCTATAAAAATGTAAATTAATGCTCCCAAAGGCCCCAATATACTGAGTTTCCGCTGTATGACAAGCTTCATATGCAACATAACAGGGTGCTACAAGAATTTTTTGCACCACTTTCCCGACAGCACAAGTTGCTTCTCAAATTCAAAGGCCCAAACACAATCTCTAAACACCGTTTTGGGCAAGTATCAATCTTATTTACTTGCCCGATGGCTCAGTTTTGTTGCCCTGGGCATTCGGGCAAGTGGGTTTGTATCGCCCTGCATGATTTCTTGGTCCTTATTTTAATCACATTCTACTGTTCTACTAATTATATGGCACTTGTTTACTTCACAGAGATGTTCCAGCAGCAGCAGCAACGACACCAAGCGCCCCACTCCCAACCTCATCAGCAACACCAAGATGGCAAGATGGCACACCATCCACCCACAACCCAGCAACATGCTCATCCACAACACCAACCACAGCAGCAGCAGCAGCAACAGGCAGGTCGCAACCTGCAGCATTCCCTGATGGCCCACCAGCACCACCACCACCTGTCGCAACCCCAGATGGCTGGGGGCATGGATCACCGGCGGTCCCCTGTAAATCATCTAGCCAAGTGGTTCAGTCCAGATCTGCTCAAGCAGCCTGGGGGACAGATGCCGCCGACTATCCCCAGTGGGCAGAAGATCATGAGTGTTGAGGAACTGGAGAGGCAGCAACAACAGCAGCAGGTTGTCGGGTAATTGCCACATAAGTTGATCAGCAACAAGTTGTAAGGTCATTGCCACCAGAATAAGCTCATAGCAGTAAGAACACAGGAGATGAAATCACTATCATTGAAACTGATGGGAGTGCTGCAACAACAGGAGAGATATTGATGCAAATATACCATCCAAATCAAGACAATTGGTCACAACAGTAAAAATCGTTTTAGATATACTGTATTGTTATAAAGAAGGTGCATGAACTAGAGAAGAAAAACTTACATATAATAGAGACATTTGCAGATGAAACAATCTTAGTTCGTGAAACCATCATCCCATGGAATTAAAAAATTCAATTTGTGTATTTTTGTCTTATCCAGATTTTATGACAGTATCTAAAGATTTATGAGTTCAATAAAAGTACATGTATATAGTGGCAGCAGCCTGAAGAGCCATATTTGGCACAATATGGAACACATGAACAATATGAAGCTTCAGTTGACTTGAATCTGTGTTTCTGCTAAACAAAACAAAAGAAAGATAAACAGATTCTTAAATGAAAACTTTGACAGCTTTACCTGTATAAGGTTATGTTAGCTTCACAAGGTCTTTCCTCAGTAATGATAAATGTTGTGATCTCCTTCATACAGAATGATTACTGGTTTATTTTGTCCTCTCTGCTCCCAAGAATTTAAAAAAAAAACATAACATGTATTGGAAAGTTTTATGCAACATGACTTATGGGGTGTTGATCAAAATCAACTGCAAATCAACTGCAACTTTGCAAATAGTAACGCACATTTTCATTCGCGCGCGGTATGCACATTTAACAATACGCGCATGAAACAATGATTTTGATTGGCGCGTTCCGATCAACTGCAACTTGCGATCAATTGCAACTTTTGAACATTACCCCCTTAGTAAGGCTCAAATCACCACTTGTCTATGTGAGACTTGGTGAAGATCCACATCCTCTTGCAACATTTTATCCAGTCATAAGAATAGAAAAGTGATGGTGTGGCTTGTAGATTTTACACGACACGAAAAAGTTAGAGATCACTATTAAATCTGTATACACATTTTCAGACATTATACAAGGTTTACTTTCCTGGAAGTACCCCCGAATTCAACTGTCTTGCATGCTATTGAATGCACTTTTGATCATTTCCACACAAAAGTATTTCAATTGTTATATGGCGTCTGCTGCTCCCCTACACATCCTGAAAAGTTGGTCCATAGAGAAGTGAAACAATTAAAAAATTTACCCCTAACTTAGTTGTGTAATGAATTTCAGGCCCTTTTCAAATATTGAGGTTTTGATCAAGCATAAACTGGGATCTAATGATGGGAGCAGGTTGACATCATATTTTAAATATGTAAGTGATGAAATAATTTGCCTACTGCTATGTAATTTGTTGCTTATTCTTCAACTTATCTTCTCTTCAGTTTGCTTAAGTAGCAGGAAATATGTAGCTCCTAGATCAATAAACTTTACAAAAGGCTGAAAGATGATTTAAGATAAGACTGGGAGGCAATGTGTATATGACCACGGTTATCTGTTAGTATTTCAATGAAGCACCAGTATGCTTGTAATTATGCTTGAGAAATTATATTGTTGGAGTAAGATATTTCGGGTATTAGAAGTTTCTTGGTTTACACAATGACCTTTATACAGAAAAAAAAATCATGATAGTTCTTTTTATTATGCAATCCTTATAGCTCTGAAGATTATTTGAGATGTGTATTTAAATGAGATGTAATTGTTTTTGTGTAAAATTAATTTGAAGGAATAGGTATTGTCGCAACATTTATGTGTGTGCTTAAGTGTTGCAGTAGAATTATAACAAATTTCGTGTTATTAATTTCCTTGATTAATGTATTCTGCTCCAGCCCTTTGATTGTAAATGAGTTGTTCTGTGTAAAAGAGAGATGAAAGAAAATATTTTATTACACTGTATTTCTCTTGTGAAATGTGTTGTGTTTGTAGAGTGTGTATATATTTTTCATGTTCACGTGGATGTTGTTCGGATGTGTACGTGTGAACATTATTAGTGCCTGGTGAATGATGTCTGAAAATTGTAGATATATTTATGTTTTGTAAACTATTTGTGATATAGAATTATTTTCTTTTTACAGTGTCAAAACACTCTTCAAAAACTGAAAATATTTGATAATGTAGTACATTTGGCCGTTTGTTTCTGTTGTTTTTAAGTTGTTGTATTATTGTGTTTGCAATTATTTATATGATTTCAGTTAAAACCATGAAGGATTTTTAAGCATTCCATGTACATCTTTTATTTTGAGTAAATGTAATAGACTTTTGTTGTTGAATCTTAAATACTTATTGCTCCAAGTTTCTTGTACTCATATTTCCTTTTCATCGAAATATGTTATTTGTTTGTTTGTATTTCAGAGTAAAAAGCTGTTGGTCAAATTCTAGAGATGTCTTAACTTTGTGTTGATTATCACTAATATCAGCAATCTTTATTTTGAAGAAAAGTAAATGATTTTTTGTTTTTGTCACTTACATATGACATTAGACATCGGTTCAGTATTTGTAAATACCAGAGATGTATGCTTGTTGAATTTAATGCATATCTTGTAAATAGTTCTGTTTGAAAGGTCAACCTTTTTTTGGTTTTGTTCATGATCATTATTTTATATTTTCCCTTTGGTAAAACAAAAGATATTTTTGTAAATACGTGTATAAGAATGTGCTTTGTTTCGTGTGTGAGTGTATTTTCATAGGGGTTTCGATGTATGCTAAAAGCTTGTGGCTTTTGTACAGGCTCCAACTATTTCTACTTTATTATGAGCTTTGCATACCAATGCAAGTAGAGTGATTGTACTGTATTCAATTTCCATATTGCCTTTAATGTTAAAATGAGTATAAGAAGTTGTATTAATCTTGTGTCCAATGAAAATAAGCACTTGTCCCATCTTCTGGCATCTTATAAAACAAGAAAATGCTGACTTTCTTTTATCTTTTGCACGTTCTAGTGCATAAATTTGTAATTGGCCGTATTGATCCTTTGGTTTAGAAAAAAAGTGCTTGATTTAATTGTGATATTAATGTGACGTTCTTATGTATTCCTCTGATTATAGTGATTGTTCACAAGGAGTTGCCTATACTCCAAATATGGCAATTATCATACAGTACTGAATGGAAAAATTTATCACTTCATGGCAGTCAGTGTTAACATAGGTGTAATCCCTCCACCTCCTTTTTAGGATGGGGATCATAATGTATTTTAATATTCCAATTTTCACCAAGTGATTTAGATATGAGAACGTTGCAGCTGTGATAGACATGTACTTCAAATCAACTTGTAAAACAGAATATTTAATGACAGACATCTCAAAGTCTTAAAAATATATTCTTTTGGCTTGTCACTTAACAGGAATAGAGCAAATATGTGGTATTGTTAAGCCCTATTTTTAGCAATTTATTTTCGGATATATATTTAATTTGATGCTTCCTTGAAATAGAGTTGAATTTTTGAAAAATAAAGAGAAAATTTGGTAAACTTGTGCTGCTCTTTTAATTTGAATGTTTTGATGTTTCACCCATTTTCAATGTAATTGTAACGGTTTTGTTTTGTAGGTGCCAAAAGAGAATCAATTATTTTCAGTCCTTGTATCATTAAATGATGTTAAATATGAAAAGCGGTTGTCGTATATTATATGAGTTTTCAGTTTGTACATTATGTAAGATAAGAAAAGTTACCAAGTGAATATGTTCAAGAAAAAAAAAGAAATTTATTTGAGTTCTGTATAGTGTTGCCATGTGTATGTTTTGAGGACTTTGTCCTATCGAAGAAAAATTAAAATGTGACAATTTCTTTTTTGTGGTTAAATAGTAAAATAAGTCTTGAAATGCAAGCTACCCTTTCGATATCACCTTGTCCTATTTTCTGAGTCAATGTGCATGTTCAGTTGATATTCTCATTAAAGACTTAGGGGGTGTTGTTCAAAATCAACTGCAAATCAACTGCAACTTTGCAAATAGCAACGCGCATTTTCATTCGCGCATGGTATGCGCATGAAACAATGATTTTGATTGGCACATTCGGATCAACTGCAACTTGCGATCAATTGCAACTTTTGAACAACGCCCCCTTAGTCTGTGCCAGAAAAATCTTGCTTTGATTAAAAGCAGAAAAATCAGACAAACCGATCAAACAAAGTTTGAGGTAAATCCGACAAGAAATACAAAAGTTATGAATATTTCTCTGATAATGATTTAACGCTGGCTTTCATAAATTACTGGATGGCATTCGACATAACACATGGCTTCCGGTCACGTGTGATGACATATGTCATGCGCTTCCTGTCACTAAACCTATTATAACTTATTGTTTGTAAGAATCTGTTTTGCTCCATAAATACTTTTTTTTAATCTTCAATAGGTTAAATCAATAAATGTATTTATATCTCATCTATGAATATTCATGAGATATCAAGCTCTATGATTGGTCGATAGGGGCAAACATGCTTTCATATATTTCAACTAGTAAACAAGCCACCAAAATCAATTCGGTCTATTTTTCAATATACTCAACCGCGGTAGAAATGCACAACTGCGCACGCGCAGAACATGTGAAGCGGTCCGCGAAAACGTAAACAAAGATGGCGACGTACACGAAGGACTTTGTTGTCGGCCAGCTTTTGTTCAACCTATTGGTAATCGTTCATCCTGTGAAATGTTTGAATGGATAACATTAGTTTGCTCACAAAAATGTCCTACTTTATAGAAGAACAAGTACTGCATTCCAGGAGAAAAATGTTGTTTAATAATCAGCTAGACGTAGTGTACTGTGGCAGTGCAGCACTGTGCCGTGACTGAGTGGGTACCGACTGAGTGTGACAGTGAATGAATGTGACTGAGTACGGTTGAGCCGAGTATCTGAGTAAGTTGTAGTTTTTATCTCTTTTTAAGAGATATAAATCAAATATCCCGAACAGTTACTTCGAAAGTATATTGGAATTATAATTCTTCGGATGGGCTAGCAAAGAAAACTATTTTTCCTCGGGGGCTTCGCCCCTCGGAAAAATAGTATTGCTAGCCCATCCTCAGAAATATAATTCCAATATACTTTCTCAGAGCTCGGGATATTTGAATAATGTACCCTTGTATATATGGACGAAAAAACTGTTCTTTTTTAATTAAGCATTGAAAATGAAGGATTTTTAAGCAGTAAGATATAATAAAGTGCATGAACTACGTCATATCACGTGACTCATAGCCACTTTGCACAACAAACAACTGGTGAGTTAAAATGTTTTAATATTTAAAACTTTCTGATTTATTGCCCGATATGCTTCAAACTTGTTTTGTTCTGTTTGTCTTATTTATCTGCTTTTGAGCAAAACAATATTTTCTTGGGCATATCCAGTCTTTAAGTGGGCAAATCTCTTTATAATATATAGTAGCCATTGCCGAGCAAAATCTGCCATGATATAGAGATCACACACTTTAATTATGTGATGTGTGTAACTTGTTTAAAGCCCTACTTCACCTACATCACAAGTTTCTATGGACATTTGCTGCGATTTCTCTATTCAGGGCTGAAACGCTCTAACATCAGAGCACTTTGCAAAGTAGAGTCAGCCTTACCAGAGTCAAATCTGCTGGGATTGAAGAAATAGCTTCAACTTGGATAGAATTTGATCTATGAAGAATAACAAATATGAAATAAAGAGAGCGGGGCTTGAAAAGACCTTACGCCTGAGGCCACCGCACACTACAAGATTATTAGTCTTACAACTAAGACCAATTTTGCAATTACTGAAACGTGCTACAGTGGAACCTCATTATAAAGAGGTCGGATATAGTGAGATACCTGTTATAACAAGGTGATTTTGTTGGTCCCACCTCTTTATAGTTCTTTGTTTTTTACCCTGATATAGTGAGGAACCTGATATAACAAGGTAATTTTCATGGTCCCAAGGACCTCGTTATGAGGTTTCACTCTATAATACGTCGTCTCATGCATAATTACTTGATGCTTAATATTTTATCAAGTTTCAAGTATCAAGTACTTAGCCGTGAGACGACGTATCATAGTGTGTTTCAGTACTTGAAAAATTGGTCTTGAGGTCATGCAACTAGGGAGGTGTTGTTCAAAATCGACTGCAAATCAACTGCAATTTTTGAAATTGTTACGCACATTTTCTTTCGCGCGCTGTATGCACATTTAACAAGATGCACATGAAACAATGATTTTGATTGGCACGTTCCGATCAACTGCAACTTGTGATCAATTGCAACTTTTGAACAACACCCTCTTAGTCATGTAGTGTGCGGTGGTCTATAGGCGATCATTTGACTTATGGGAGATTGACCCAGGCAAGGTTGATTGCATAAGTGCTCATGTATGAAATAACCATGCATTCAGATAAAGAAAGATGTAAGCCAAAAGGAGAATGCCTTGATGTGAACCATTGCAGATATGTTGACATTGGCTATTCAGTGTCAAACTCCTCAAAGTAGTACTACAGTTGAAGATTCAGTATTTATACCATTGTCAAGCTTGTTGATTCGCCTTCATAATAATACAACAATTCCGCGTTACAGAATGCATAGGGTGACTGTAGGGCAAAGTGAAAAGTGGAAAAATTACAGAATTACAGAATGAACGAGATGAGATAGCCACTCAATTTGCATTTTTTTCACTTAATATATTGTCCTGTATTCTGGGTTGCTGTACAGTCAAGGGTGACTCAGACTGGCATGGCCATTATAAATAGGATATAGATCTGAAAGGATATAAATGAACTTTGCAATGGCAATGAGCTAAAAAGTAAGAATAGTTGAAAAGCAATCTAAAAGATTCAAATAACTTAACTTTTTTAGCTTATTAATGGAGCTTTCATTTCCAGTGATAGGATCAGGATTGGACACAACATTATTATCACACAACATTATTATCATTCATCGATGTATCTGACTATCTAAACACATTATATGCCAAGTCCATCTGGTCTGAAGAAATAGCTTTGACTTATTAAAGGAACCACTTAAAGAGGGGTAACAGTGCACTTATCTGCAAAGAAAAGCTTAGGAAACAAAATCACAATGTGTTTTTCGATAAACTTTGATGAATTTAATGATCCATTTAAATATTTGTGCATTTAAATTGCACAAACTCACACATATATTCTCATAAATATGAATAAAGATACATTCTAAAAAATAACAAAACCAATAGGATATCTCCCAGTGGTGCATTTCTATCATTCATGAAATGGTAGATCTCAAGAAGAACTTTCAAAGGGAAATTGTCTCTGACCAATCCAGTATCAGGTGGCAAGGTTTACATCCCAGAATTATGGGAAACAGTACCTTGTCTTAAATCTTGATCAAGTGATATGGCAAGCATCTATAATCATGGGACTAATGGTTACTCATTCTTGATCAGGTGACCTGGGCTGTGTTTCACCAAGTTACGAAAGACTTTAAAAATGACTTTACGCACGACTGGTATCAGTTCTTGTGCTGNAAAGGTCACAGGGCCAAAAACCTGTTAAAAATCACCCAAAATAGCTTGTTACTGCAATAAGTTCAGAATTGCTGTAAAGATTTTGACCAAACTTGACTCAAATATGTATTATCATCTGAGGATGAACTGAATAGATTTTGGATTCAGTGGGTCAAAGGTCAAAGGTCACCGGGCAGAAAACTTGTATAAAGTCAACCGATATAGCTCATTATTGTTATAACTTATAACAGAAAAATTGAACCAATTTCTTTCAAACTTACAGTGTGTAGCTCAATTATGTATAAGCATGCGAGGATGAACTGATTAGATTTTGGGTTCAGTGGGTCAAAGGTGACAGTGCCCAAAATTTGTAAAATGTTTTTGATTTCTGATGGCATGGAACAAGCCGTACATCTTTCTGATTGCGTGATGGCGGAGGCATAAATTTCGACCGTGCGCGGTCGAGGATTCATCTAGTTTAGCTTATAAATCGGGCTTTTATTTCCAGTGATAGGATCAGGTTTGGAGCACAACACTAGTATTTTTTTTATATTTCATTGATGTATAAACAGTATATGACCATCTAAACATGACCTCCTTTCCCCTTTGCCTATGTTAAGTCCATCTGGTAAAAAAAAAAGGTGCTTTCAATTGACTTATTAAAGGAACATCTTAAAAGGAGGAAAGAGTATACTTATCTGCAAAGGGAAGCTTAAAAACAAAATCACATGGTGCTTTTTGATAAACTTTGCTGAATTTAATGATCCACTTAAATATTTGTCCATGAAAATTGCACAGACTCACACATATATTTTCATAAATATGAATAAAGATACATTCTAAAAATAACAAAACCAACAGGATATCTCCTAGTGGTTCATTTCTATCATTCATGAAATGGTAGATCTCAAGGAGAACTTTCAAAGGGAAATTGTCTCTGACCAATCCAGTATCAGGTGGCAAGGTTTACATCCCAGAATTATGGGAAACAGTACCTTGTCTTAAATCTTGATCAAGTGATATGGCAAGCATCTATAATCATGGGACTAATGGTTACTCATTCTTGATCAGGTGACCTGGGCTGTGTTTCACCAAGTTACGAAAGACTTTAAAAATGACTTTACGCACGACTGGTATCAGTTCTTGTGCTGGATGATCGAGAATCTGTTGGGTATGAGACTCGTTGACGTACTCCAGTCTTTCTTACAGTCGTGCATAACTTTAAGAACAATTTGGTGAAACACCGCCCTGGTTAGATAATGACTCATGATCATGTGATTGGGAAACCATTCTTGATCAGGTGACATGATTCATCCCTGATCATGTGACTGGTTACCCATTCTTGATCAGATGGTGTGATATGCATCTCTGGCCATGTTATTAAGTCCACATCACTGATCAGGTGACATGTTATCCATGCCTGATCAGGTGACATCTTATCCATGCTTGATCATGTGACTGGGTTGTTTGCTATCTACTGTGGTGTACAAGCTTCTCTTCTGGAGGTTCTATGTGATACCATTGCCTTACTGAGTTGTTCATCATGTAGTCAACGCTCCTGCAGATCAAAGATACAAAGAAACAAACGTATAACATTTACAAAATCATTGAAGCATGATGTAAAAATAATAATGATAGGTACTTACTAATATGCAATTAAGATGCAATTAAGATGACAAATCTATTCAGGATGGTATCATAGAGCTACACATGACTCTATGCACAACAGGGCCCAAATTCTGAAAATTGTGTTATCTTCTATGTTCAGACAAACAATGTGAACTATGCGAAATGAAAGCAATAAGTATTTTTTATTGGTGGGTGACCAGAAGCTCTTTCAACCTTATGCGACTCCTGCAGACACCGTACAAATATTAATCAATGGCGCATTGTAGTTTTGACTTATTATGACCATTAACATATTTCTATTGGCATAAATGAACATAAAATGATTACACAGTTATCAGCCTTTGGGCCCTGATGACCCTTTATTGCTTTCAATGATAACCCCTCTGTGATTGAATTAGCATCTGAGCAAGTGCCACCATTAAGATCAGATTCATGAAACACAGCCCTGGGAGAAGCTTAAGGTACGTAGAAAGGCATTTGTCCGTAATTGCGGTGTAGTGATTTTGACTCGGGTTGCCTTTCAACCAGAGGGTATTGTGGTTTGAGTTCCACTCATGATGTATATTCTGGTGGTTCACCAATTTGATATAAAATTGCGAAAGAGTTCAAGAATGACTGACGATCAAGACCTAAATTAGATGATTAATAATCGGATAGTTGCCTTGATTTATAAATGATATCAAGAATGACCAGTCATCAGATATTGACTTGCAGTTTATTTGTGATCAAATGCAACTTTGTAGCATCAACCGCTAAGAGCATTGCTTTTACTCATGAGAAAATAATCTGAATCAGCTATTTGATCAACATTGTCATGGTAATCTATATTCTCAAACATATTCCAGTTGGCATCTGTGAAGATCACATTAACTTAATCTTTACTCACTTGTCAATTGGTTTCACAATGAAAGGGATGACTGCTAGACCTATCGCTGTTGTTGTCCATTTTCTAACTGGCTCTGGAAGACTTGACGCTCTGCTCAGTGTGTAGAGGGACAGTTTGCATATCCTATTGATGATAAACCCTGGGATGATGACAGATGCTAACCCCTGCCACACAATGGTATCTCCCACAGCATGCATGACTTTCTGCTTCTTGATGCTCTCATCCTGCCAGTTCAACTAGTGGAATGGGTGAGAAATAAAGGTAAAATATAAGAATTCAAAACCCCATCATCAATACTGGGCTTTCGCTTCATAATGCGAATGCTATTTAAGACATTAGATCTATAGAGAGCCAAAGTGGAGGATATTTGGTCCTGAAATACAACGAGGTCCTAAGTAGGGGCAGTATAAATCATTTTGTTTAGAAAATAGCAACCTTTACAAAATGCGTATAGAAACATTTAGGCAGTCTATAGATTTAACATTGGCAATAGTGGTCACCTTGCATAGCATAAACTTTGTATTGACCAATAATTGAAACATCATTTATGTTATGCTATATGAAAGACTACTATGATTGTGCAGATAAAGAATACGTACTATATCATTAGTTAAATTATTTCCATAATGTATATTACACTCTGGGTGAAGTTGAACTTTTTTCCAAAACTTACTCTCAACCAGTCCTCAGACAGTTCATATTCTTTTAAACTTGATTCTTTGATTTCCTTACATCTACTGAGATAAGCCAGCATTTGGCACAGAATACTTTAGTCAAACAATGCATCCTTAAATATTTGTATGCTATTTCTTTTGCATTTTCATGAATATATTCTGAAATTCCGGGCTTGAATTCTGAAAATTGTGTTATCTTCAATGTTAAGCAGAACGATGTTAACTGTCATAACAAACATCAATTGTGAGCAATAAGTATTTCTTATCGGTGGAGGCGCAGAGGTCTCTTTTAACCTTACAAAAGCACTGCAAACACCATATAAATATTAACTACTTGCACATTGTAATTTTGACTTGTTATAATGATTAAAATATTTTGCCAACATATATAAGATGACACAGTTTTCCTAATTTTGGCCGTAACATGATTTTAAAAAAATTCCCTCAATACCTTTGCTGCTTCTTGTCCTTTGTGTCTTGCATCAGCAAGCACATAAGCACTGGCTACAGCATAGGTCGCCCTCACAGCTGATAGTGGTATCAATGCTCGGAAGGACTCCCCGACTTCATTGGCATAACCTACAAAGCAACAAATCACATTGGACATTTCTTGATTAAAGGGGAACTTCACAAAGACATTGATGTGCTCTCACTGGATGGAGAAAAATACAATGATCAAACAGCGAAAATTTGAACAAAAATCCAACAATCTGTTCAAAAGTTATGAATTTTCAAGGTTTTGATTTACACTCGACATGGGCCCCTCAAATTTGCAACCTGTGGGCACAAAATGGCTGCCAACAGGTAAAACAGTGCTAATGCATTTTCCTATCCAGCCGTGCACCAGCATTAATTTGCGCATCATATGAATTTCTACAAAATCGATGGAATATTAAAAATCTGACATCACCATCGTGAAGAGGGTTCTTAATTTGCCTACACTGGAAATTTTCTTAGCAAATGGACCAAAAATAATGAAAATATTGCCAGAAGATTGGCAGATTTGCTTGCATCTGCAGAAAAACACAGGTCTTGCGACACTGATCTGAATCATTCTAATTTTCGAACAGAAATCATCAAATTTGTAAGTTAGCAGTCATACCATTCAATTCCTTGATATTTTGTGGTCAAACTACTGTAAATCTTGCACCTTAGATGGAAGCAATTTAACAGCAAATCTTGTGCAAAGCGGTGTCTATGAATTAACATGACACAGTTTGTTGACAATTTTTGCCATTTTCCAGCGTGGAGCGACGCGATCGTTTCGTCTATCGAATTTTTATATCACGATATCTCTGTGATTCTTTCGTGAATTAATATAATATTCAGATATATTTGAAGCCTAATATCTAGTTTCATTTCGTGACAAGATTTTAGAAAATAATTTTGTATTTTAAGAGATATATTTTGCTAAGTACCGTATGAGCACCAGTTTCCGGCCGCTTAAGCAGTTTTGCTCTTCCACAAGTCACAAGATCTAGCATTTCAAGTTTATTTTCAGATCATAATTTAGCCGAAATTCTGGGCTTTAAATTGATGTGCATAACTTAATG
>BQKZ01003416.1:42566-54211 GCA_036244855.1 Temnopleurus reevesii
GGGGGGGGGGTAATGAAAATAACAAGATATATCCAGCTCCCACACACACAGCAAAACTCTCACATGGGACTGATAGAAAACCAAGACAGATTTAACTCGTGTAAATAGTATAGTCCCTGCATCAAGATTCAAACACAATTTTATTAATCATCATATCATTAATATAATTACCTAGATACCTGACAGGTGTTTCACGATAAATGTCCACTTCTCCCTTCATTGTTGTGGTCCCATTTGTGTTTTCAGGAGACACTGACTTTGATTCCATGGGCGCTGCCATCTTGTCACACAGAGCGAAACTGACCAATCACAAGGCAGGCTGTGGGAATTTCCCTGCGATCAGCTGAGTTCAAAAACAACAAAAGCTGCGAAAGCGTCTGTTAGCAACGGAACGCGTATCAGATCCATACATGGGTAATGCAATACGCACAATATCTGCCAGGCGCCAGTGTATTTTGGAAAAGTGCACTTTTATCAACATTAACACAGGAACACATGACAATAAAGAAATTAGCTAAGCACATTTAGGTGAGTAGAATTGATTATTTATATTTAGGGAGGGGAGGAGTGGTATGAGAAAAAATGAAGAAGGAAAAGGAAAAGGGGGAAAAGGAGAAAGAGAAGAAGTTCGAAGAGGATGAAGAAGAAGATAGTGATGATGATATTAATGACATGAATGATGGTGATGATGATAATGATGATAATGAGTTAGAGAGCTCATGATAATGACAGGAACGAAGAAGAGGTCCAGGGTGATTGCAAAGAAATGGTGACAGGTGGAGGGAGAAAAATAAGAAGGAAAAGAGGAAGAGGTCCACAAGAGTTTTAGGAAATTGGTAGGAAAATGATAGTAGAAGAAGAGTGGGAAAAGCTAATGAAGGATTGGATAAAGAACAAAGAAATGAAAAAGAGGAGGACCATAAAGGTTTCACTAAATTGAGAGGAGAGGAGTGATGGGAGAAGAACAACTGCAAGAATAGATGATATGATGATGATGACGAACTTCATCATCGTCATCTTCATCATCATCATCGTCATTTTAATTCAATTAAATGTATGATGGAAGTCTATAAAGGCACGCACCTCATTTCTGAGCAAATACAAAACAGTAAGATATATCATTCAATCACTAAATCTGGTATCACTCGAAGGAGAATATTCTGAAGATTATGAAGATATATGATGGAAGCTTAAAAGGCACGCACCTTATTTCTGAGCAAATATAAAACGGTAAAATATATCATTCAATCACTGAATCTGGTATCACTTGAAGGAGAATATTCTGAAGATTATGAATATATAAGTATTGAACAGAAAAAAGCGCAAAAATCGTCTACGAGGAACAGTTTCCGACAACGTCTTTCAAACTGAGTAGTTTTTGGAACACATTTAAAGGCACGCACTGCTCTTTGCCGATCAAATAAACGATAATTATCAACTTTTATTGCTATATTTTTTACTTCCTAATGTCATTATAAATTCTAAAGATTAATATGAAATAGTATAAAATCATTGGTATTCAAGAAAACTTACGAATTTGTGCCCGATTCTTGACTGCATTAGCAAAAAATTATGTTCGCAAAGGCTTCCTTAGTCCCATGCATAGACAAGCCAAATAGTTTTTCTAGCGCGTATTTGCCATAGATAAAACGCGCATTTTGAATGCGTGCCTTTTTATTACGCGTGCCTTTATATGAGCGGACCATAAATATTGAACAGAAAAAAGCACAAAAATCGTCTACGAGGAACAGTTTCCGACAACGTCTTTCAAACTGTAGTAGTTTTTAGAACACATTTAAAGGCACGCACTGCTCTTTGCCGATCAAATAAACGATAATTATCAACTTTTATTGCTATATTTACTTCCTAATGTCATATAAATTCTAAAGATTAATATGAAATAGTATAAA
The DNA here is from genome assembly GCA_036244855.1 of Temnopleurus reevesii. Classification (NCBI taxonomy): domain Eukaryota; kingdom Metazoa; phylum Echinodermata; class Echinoidea; order Temnopleuroida; family Temnopleuridae; genus Temnopleurus; species Temnopleurus reevesii. The sequence goes on from BQKZ01003416.1 coordinate 44,477, forward strand.
ATCATTTGTATTAAAGAAAACTTACGATTTTGTGCCCAATTCTTGACTGCATTTGCAAAAAATTATGTTCGCAAAGGCTTCCTTAGTCCCATGCATAGACAAGCCACAGAGTTTTTCTAGCGCGTATTTGCCTTAGATAAAACGTGCATTTTGAATGCGTGCCTTTTTATTACGCTTGCCTTTATATGAGCGGACCATATGAGCGGAACATCTGTATGGTAGGGGCTTCCTCCTCTGCGCCAGGTCCCTCATCTGCGCCTCATTGACATACGCGATGTAACTCGCGCGCTCGGTGAAATCAAGACTTTTTCCCGAAAATCTTAACCGCGTGTAAAATCATACACTTAAAATTTTAGCCTGAAAAAGGCATGAAGTCAATGAATATCATATTCAATATTAATCTGATATTATCACAATATCCTCAAGAGTATGTGTGAGAAATATATGATGGGAGGTCGCACGTCTGCGCACCTAAATTTTCAGCTTGAAAAAAAGCATGAAGTCAATGAATATCGAATTCAATTTTAATCTGATATTATCACAAATATCCTAAAGATTATGTGGGAGAAATATCTCAGCAAAATCTGACCAGGAACAATGTCATTTTAGATGAAATATACACCCCTCTCATTTCGGCAGTTAAAAATATTTGGGTCCCTTCTTTGCATCCCATTCACTTAACACGTGGTTTGAGATTTTCGGGGAAAAGTCTTGATTTCACCGAGCTCGCGATTTACATTGCGTATGTCAATAAGGCGCAGATGAGCAACCCAGCACAAAGGAGGATGCCCATACCATACACCCCTCTCATTTTCTAAATTCAAAATATTTGACACCCTTCTCTGCATCCCATTCACTTTACACGCAGTAGGTGATTTTCAGGAAAAAGCCTTGATTTCACCGAGCGCGCAAGCTACATGACGTATCTCAATGAGGCGCAGATGAGCAACCCGGCGCAGAGGAGGATGCCCTTATAATACAATTGTTTTCCTTCTTTATCTCCTTTCACCAGTGGGTTGGAAGATGAAATGTTGCTTAATTTCTTCATTAAAACATCAATTTGATATTCTATACATACATTGTATTTCATAAAATCATCAAGGAAAACTGTCACATCACCCTATCGTATTCCCCCTTAAACCAAAAAACAATATGATTTCTTTATTTCATCTTGGATTGATCGCATTTTTTATTCTTTTGCACTGAACAGAAGATTTAAAACAAAGGTCACAAGACAGCATCACAACAAAAAGCTATGGCGGTTGCCATGGGAGACGTTCCCCAGCCATCTGTATCATTTGACGTAGCTCTGGACCCTGTTGGACCATCCCTCATCATGCCTCTTAGTCCTAATGTTCCGCAGAAGTTTGCCGAGCGTTTGAACAGACGGAAGAAGACCTACACTGCTGAACAGCTTGAGGAGAAACTCAAGAAAGCAGAAAGGAGGAGAAAGGTGATAACCAGTGGCGGTATTCTGGTAGCTGTCTTATCTCGGTGTCTTATCTTTTGTCTTATCTCCATAAGATAAGACAGTGCTACGACAGTCTTAAATCAGTATTCTGAAAACTCTCTTTTCTCTGTCTTATCTCTCTTAAGACCCGCCTATCTTATCTCAGACAACCAATCAAAATCAATGTTCCATTCCTCTCTCAAGCTCATTGACCAATAAAAAGCTTAGCTGAAGCCCATGCGCAACACAGTTTCAATACGCTGAAACACTTTGCGTACTGCGCGCTAGCAAATTAATTGTCCTAACTATCACGTGTTTGTTTTGAGCACCTGTTAAGAAAATTCACCCTGTTGCATCAAGTCGCAGGTAAACAAAATTCATAAAAAAATAAAACAAAATAACTTTTTTGAAGTCTGTATTGGTCTTTCATAATCAGACATTCGTTTCTTAACATAACCTATTCCCTAATAACGTTTAATGCAAGAAAAGTTGCCGCCATGGTGAAGACAAGAGAGCTAGGAGGTGTCCTAAATCTCTATGAAAATTAAACGTTAGAGAAGATGAGATAAAAGATAAGACACTTTTCAGAATACCAATTTATCTTATCTCTTGCGCGCAATACGTTGCGCGCTGCATTTTTATGACGCGCAGGGGAAATAAGACAAAAGATAAGACAAAAGTTAGGACACCGAGATAAGACAGCTTCCAGAATAGCAATTTAAAGATAAGATAATATTTTGAGATAAGACACCTACCAGAATACCGTGCTTCCAGAATAGCAATTTAAAGATAAGATAATATTTTGAGATAAGACACCTACCAGAATACCGCCCCAGTTTTCTAACTGCTTTATCTTAATTTATAAACGTAGCATGGTAATTCAATACCAATCCATGCTCTTGACGTATCTCAAACCAGGGGCGGTATTCTGGTAGGTGTCTTATCTCAAAATATTATCTTATCTTTAAATTGCTATTCTGGAAGCACGGTATTCTGGTAGGTGTCTTATCTCAAAATATTATCTTATCTTTAAATTGCTATTCTGGAAGCTCCGTGTCCTAACTTTTGTCTTATCTCCCCTGCGCGTCATGAAAATGCAGCGTGCAACGTATTGTGCGCAAGAGAGATAAGATAAATTGGTATTCTGAAAAGTGTCTTATCTTTTGTCTTATCTTATCTAACGTATTATTTTGCTTAGAGATTTAGGACACCTCCTAGCTGTCTTTCTTGCATTAAACATAATTAGGAAATAGATCATGTTTAGAAACAAATGTCTGATTATGGGAGCGTCGTGGTGTAGTGGTTCGGACTCTCGCCTCTTAACTAGAGGGTCGGTGGTTCGAATCTCTCCCAGGGTCGTTAATTTCCTTCAGCAAGAAATTTACCCTTAGTGTGCTGCACTCAACCCAGGTGAGGTGAATGGGTACCTGGCAGGAATATATATTCCTTGAAACGCCAAGTGCGCTAATGAAGTGGCTGCCTGGCTAAAGCCAGGGTAATAATGCTGCAATTGTAGAGCGCTTAGAGAATTCTTATAGAGTTGATAGGCGCTATATAAAAGTCGTTCATTATTATTATTATTATTATTATTATTATGAAATACCAATACAGACTTTCAAAAAGTTGTTTTGCTTTATTTTTTCATGAATTTCGTTTACCTGCGACTTGATGCAACAGGATGAATTTGTTTCACATGTGCTCGAAACAAACACGTGATAATTAGGACAATTAATTTGCTGGCGTGCAGTACGTAAAGTGTTTCATCGTATTGAAATGTGTTGCGCAGAGGCTTCAGCTAAACTTTTTATTGGTCAATGAGTTTCGGAGGGGAATGGAACATTGATTTCCATTGGTTATTTGAGATAAGATAGGTGGGTCCTAAGAGAGATAAGACAGAGAAAAGAGACTTTTCAGAATACCAATTTAAGACTGTCTTAGCACTGTCTTATCTTATGGAGATAAGACAAAAGATAAAACACCGAGATAAGACAGCTACCAGAATACCGCCCCAGGGTATCGTTTTCAATTAAACTTGGGAGACCTAAGAAGGGAGAGAATATTTCCAACGATTGAGGAATTTTCAGAACTTCTCGATATCATAGAAAAAAAGATACACTGTATAATACTGAGCCAATTCTAATGATCTTGCAGCATGTTAAGCACCACAGGTGCTATCATATAAATAAGAAAACTCGGTACTTTGTCATAACTTTTCTCCCAAAGCATTTCAGCATTATCATAAAAATGAAGTCTAGCAGAGGAGATAAAAAATGCTCTATCCAACGGGTTTCAAATTCCTTTTAGGGATGATATAATCCCACAGATGAAATTGAGGGATTCATGGCATTTCAAAACTTAAGGATGGAAAGTTTCGCTTGCTCAAAAAACAAATAATGACTCATAATATAAATATATAATTTCACATTGTAGGGAATCGAATCTGTACCTAAGTAAATTCAGCATCATCTCTTTCTCAAACTTTTATCAGCTCTTTCTTTCTCTCTCATTTAAATTTTGTATCAGGAGCAAGAAACGGCCCGTTTAGATCGCATACACGAACGTCAGAAGCACTGTCAAACTATGGCCAGCAAGATGGCGCTGTTGATGGAGCAAGACGCCAAACGGCAAGGAGCACCGGGAACAGAGAACATTCCTGCAATGTCCAGCAGACAAGCCGCCGCGATGATAAAAAGTGTTGCAAAGGACTTTCAAAAGATCGGCATAGGTCTCAACCAGAATGAACAATTATAGCCCAAACCTCAGAATTACGGCAAAATGTATATTTCTTGTTATTATATGGCAACGATATAATGGACAACTCAAGAAATTGGGAAAGGGTATCAACATCTACATGAGAAAAAGCTTCTGGCTCTGCGCCAGTTCAACACATTTCATTAACGATAATGATTTCACAAGTTGGAGTTTCTTCATTGTACATTAGTGTTTCTTACTGTCTTGTATTTTGGGGATGCTGTTTTGAATAGGGATGACAATCTGAAACATTGATACAATTTCATTCTATTCCATTTCTTTTCACGGCAAAGTGCAAGAAATGGCAAAATGTCTGTCAAAGGACACGGAAATTGTAATATAAGAAAAATGTTTCAATTTGTGTTCCCCCTCATTACGATCTCCTTGTAAATACTTGTATTGTGTTTTTCACATTCTTTATATTTCTTTCTTAGTATTGTTTTATTCTTGTTCACTGATTTCTTCATTTCTCCCTCTGTAAAATGCTACTAATCTCTTTTTTGTACATTGTTCTCCCGAATTCTCATTTGTCTATTCAATCACTATATTTCAAATTTTATTATTGTAGCTGTACTTTTTTTTCTACGCCTTCATTTCTCATTCTATTTGCGTCAATCCTGCGACTTCATTTCTCTCTCTCCCTCTCTCTCTCTCTCTCTCTCTCTAACCCAATTTTCTATCTCACTCTTCCCTTTCATTTCCAAGGGCCCAAAACATAAAGATTTCCAAACAACCGTACAATTGATATCAATCGAAAGTCTATGGGATATCATATACTAAAGATTTGCGATTGATCTCAATCTCTTTTATGCTACAGGCCCCAGCTCACTATCTTTTGCTCCTCTCCCTCTCCTTTTCCCTCTTGTGTTATCTCAATCTTCCTCAAACTTTTAATACATTTTTTAACATCATAATCAATTCAACATATTACGTCAATGCAAAGTTCTTGCCGTGTTCAATTCACAATTTTGTGTTTTTTCTTCTTCTGTACATAGTTTGGTTGTATATAATAAACATGAAATAAAAATATAAATATGAATTCTTGTCTTAGATACTTCCTTATCTGCCCTTCGATCTTTCATTGCCATTGGAATGAAGCTTGTAGTTGATTGAAGTCCATGGAAATATAGCCACTCACTGTCACCTACAATCCCCTTTCATAAATTCTACCTCATGGCGATACTTGAGATGGTATGGCCCCCGAGATCGCATTAGTGGCTCAGTTGGGTCAGTCTAGGCAAGGTTGTCGTATACCGTCGAAATAATCAATTCTTTATCTGCTATTCAAAGTTTCTTGGTCTTAGGAATGAAGCTCGTTTTTTTTTTGCTGCAGTCCTTGAGAATATAGCCACTCACTGTCACCTGCGATCCCCTTTCACAAATTCTAACTCATGGCGATAATTGAGATAGAATGACCCTCTGGATTGCATGCATAAGTGGTTCGGTTGGGTCAGTCTTGGCAGGGTTGTCGAATACAGTTGAGATAATCACTTCTTTGGCTACTCTAAGATGTTTTATTGCTTGATTGATGTCCATGGAAATATAGCCACTCACTGTCATCTGCGATCTCCTTTTACAAACTCAATCTCATGGCGATACTTGAGATGGTATGGCCCCCAAGATCGCATTAGTGGTTCAGTTGGGTCAGTCTCGGCAGGGTTGTCGTATACTGTCGAGATAATCACTTCCTTATCTGCTCTTCGACGTTTCTTGGTCGTGGGAACAAAGCTTGTGCTTGGCTGCAGTTTCTCTCCATGGTACCTGAAAATAAACATAACTAAAGTGATTAGGTTAAATTTTGATGATTTTTTAAAGCAAACTACGTGAATATGGATGGCATTCTCAACATTGCATTGTTTTGAACCATGATTTAAATTTGAGGTTTGTTTAATTGGACCACTTTTTGTAGATACATGCAAAACAGGGGGGTGTTTCATCAAGATTTGTCGCAGCGACAAGGAGTCATTTTCCGACAGTTCCCATAGCAACTGTCAGGGATAGTGCTTTTCATCCAATCACAATCAAGGAATTTGTCAGCGCTGACTAATTGTCTCTGCGACAAATCTTGATGAAACACCCCCCAGATCTGATATAATTTGATCTAATATAATATATAAATTTGGATGATACACACCCATCACGCCCCGTCTCTCCATCTGAACTTACCCAAAGCCAGTCTTGTCTCTAGAATGCTGTCCAGAATTATCAAGGGCATCTGCCATGCCGATGACGGTCTTTCCGATACCCTCGCCTTCTGACCATCCTTGCTTCTGAAGTACTCTTCTCCCAATGCCCTGTAATTGACAATTTACAAAAGTGTGATGTCGATCAAACTTGTGTCTCGCTTATGAGCCACAGCAATGGCAGTGTCTTATTGTGAATGATGATGACTATGATGAATGATGATATTGATTGATTGATCAATTTTATTTCCATTTCAATAACGCTTAAGACGAAGAAAAAAAATATCTCAATTTAAATTATAAATAACTTGAACAAAATTAAAGAAAAAATGCATATAAAATAATTCTATGATAACTGTTCATAAATAAAAGTTGACTTTAAACGACAAAGCATTTATGTTACCGAAATGGAGGGGTATGCAGAAAAATATAAAGCTCGTATATAAGAATTAATTTTAAGAAAAAAAACTGTTGTAAAAAAATGCATAATACCAACAAGACAATTGATAGATAAAAATAAGGATAAGGATAAAAGATAGAAAATAAGAAATGGTGCAATCACATAGCTTCACTTCTGAGGTACTATCCTTCAAATTTCATCAACAATGATATAGACCATTGCTCGCAGAAATGTAAGCTAACATAAGCCTACTGATATTGTTACTGGGTTGTGATTCACTAAGATACGAAAGAGATTAATAATGACTTTAAGCACAACTGGTATCAGTGCTATTAATCATCAAGATTATGGTGCGTATTGGACTCTTTAAAGTTCTCCAGCCTTTCATAAAGTCTTTCGTAACTTTACAAACAATTTGGTGAAAAACCACCAAGGATTTCATCTTGGCAGAGGATTTGTTCTGAAGATAAGCTCACCTTGGTGTGTTTCTCAAACTTGCCGATGCCTTTCTCAAAAACACTGGTATCATCTATTCCTCTCTTCATCCTCTCCATCCTCCTCATGGCTAGAGCATCTCGCGCATCTTTGTCTCCTCCATCTGAAAATAAAACCAATAATCAAATCAATATCATGACAAATATCCTCTAGGCAGAGAAGCCTACATTAAAAATGAAATTAAACCCAAAAGCCCAATAATTTAAGTCACTACATCCTTTTTCACTCAACAAATGCAAGAGGCAGTATGCAGAACAGTTTAATATTCTAAGTCCCGACAAAGCTAGTCTTTTGACAAGGCCTTCGACTTTGGACTTCCCCCTCGATGGCGATATGGAATCCCCAATAACAGAGCGAGCGCAGCGAGCGCCATCTTGCGTTAGCAAGCTGAGACACCGACAGGCGTCGAAGGCCTTTTGACAAGCGATCTAAATTATATATTCACGAGGTACGAGATCAATGCATAATGCAACCCCACTCATGAATAGTTAAAGAGCCAAGAGGGTCGACTAATGAAATCCTTTGAAACGTACAGCCACGATCTCAGAATAGTCCACTTGGATAGGGATAATTTCGGAATCGCACTGGACTCATACCAATAATACATATTTGGAATCATAGTAGATGATATTTAAATCATAGTACATAACATTAAAAACTATTCTGATTTTACTATAATCTAAGAAATATTGATAGTATCAAAGAAACTACCATAGAGTTTCCAAAATATAATTATTATCGATCAAAGTCACCTATGAAGAAGTTGCAATAGACGAATCTCATACCCTTGTTTAGTCTTAATTTCTCCAACCTTATACAAAATAGGTTTTGATTCTGCAGAAAAGTCCATGATCTTCCAACGACTTCAAGATAAAGTCTTGATCTTTCATGAGCGACACAAGTGGCGAAATCACAAATACCGTGCTTCCTATTCCACTGGCGCGGCGCTTGAAAGGGACTCACTACTTGTTACTATAGTCTGGGCCGGGGGAGATCGTTGTCCCGTTCCCGTTCCACACTGCCCGTCAGCTTCATCGTCACAAGCTCGCTCTTTGAGTTTGAGTCGTAGGTGATCCACTCAAACGGGATGAAATATACCACTCTTCCCAAAGCCTTTAGGGAGATTGACGAACAAGTCTTGGCCTCTACATGCTCTAAGAGCGGCTTTGATTGCAGTTGTTTGATGCTGTGTGAAATTTGTGATATTCAACGTTTTCGCGGCATGTTGAAGGCTTTCTTCAAGTTCAGAATCGCTCACGCTCAGTATCGCGAACGCCATTTAGGATTTCAGACTACGATACGTGAGGCATATGCAAATAGCGGTCATCTTCGACTTATGCATAATTCACTTTTACGTCATTTCAACACGCGCTCATTGGATGGATCGGAGCTGGACTTTCGCCGACAAAATTTTGGCTGAAAACAATAAAAAACAAAAGACCGGCAAATTCCTTGTCAAAAGGCCTTCGACGCCTGTAGGCGTCTCAGCTTGCTAACGCAAGATGGCGCTCGCGCTGATATTGGGGACTCCATATCGCCGTCGAGGGGGGAGTCCAAAGTCGAAGGCCTTGTCAAAAGGCTACGACAAAGCCCACTTTCTGAATTCACTTATTATTCTATCATTATATGTTTTCTTGAATATAAAAAAAAACATTTGGCACATCTTCTTTATTAATAGTTTTGACCATTCTTTTCCAGCTTTTGCAATGCTAAGAAAATTATTTTTTCTGTCAAACTAGATGTAGTCAAACCTTGTTATAAAGAGCACTGATATAACGAGTTCTCGTTATAACAAGGTAATTTTCCTGGTCCAATCTCTAGTATGTATTTTATTGTATTTTGGCCCTGATATAACAAGGTTTTATCATAAAGAGGCAATTCCTCTGGTCTCAAGGACCTTGTTATAACTAGGTTAGACTGTATAATGTTTAAAGGATATCATATTCTTTGTAAGTCAGCAATTTCATAGAACAAAAACATTCTACTGAGCTGCCTCTTGTATACCCAGCCATCATTCATCATCCCATTATATTCAATAAAGAGCAAAACGTACAACCCCTGTAATTTGAAATGTGTTAAACTATTCACAAAAATAGAGTAAATCTAGTCCACAAATTGCTAATGCCTGTGGAATAAGGAACAAAAATGTAATCCAGTGATACAGGTTAAATCCATTGGTGTATTGTTGAGCTCTGAATTTATCATGAACAAATAAATTACCTGTAATCATTTTTAGCTTACCTGCTATCACTAAAATTCAGGACAATGGGATCACAGTAGGATCATATCCATTGTTCCTAAATATTGCTAACATTGCAGCAAAGAAAACAGCTAACAGGTTTCGCAGAATTCTGACTTGTGTAGATGATATTGTTGAAGAGTGAATACTTACGTTCATCATAATATATACTCATATCCACATCCCAGTCATCTGAAGTTTTCTCATCAAAGTCTGT
>BQKZ01003417.1:1340-35420 GCA_036244855.1 Temnopleurus reevesii
CCCCCCCCCCCCCCCCCGCTTATGAGCTTTTCGTTATAGGTGCACCCTCCCGAAAAAAAAAATCCTGCTTACGGACCTGGTGCCGACGGACATGAGCTTAGATTTTTTGCCCCCCCCAATCCAAAACTGCTTCCGGCGCGCCTGGTTAGAGGTGATAGACTGTTGTTTAGCACTAGTATCTTGGATGACAAAGCAATATGACATCACAATGCTTGATGCAATACCATGCGCCAAGATGTAAAAACGTATATATATTCATTCCCATCAATGTGATAAATTGATGAGGTAATGTATAGGTTTAGAGAATTTATGGTGTGTTGCTAGAAAATTGCAATTGATAACAAATCAACTGCAAATAGTTGCAAATAGAGACACACATTATCCTTTGCGCATAGTGTGCATTTAAAAAAATAAGAATTAACACCATTTTTCATGATGAAAAAGAAAATCCTTGCTTGATGCGCTTTACAAAATTCTGTTTACTTGAACATAAGTGTTTACCAATCACCACATGGTAATTAATTTAAAAGTTTAGAAGTTTACAGATGGTTAGAAGATAAGATCACTTTCTTCATCAGCATTTTTTTCTGGTCAATATGACATTGTGATGCTTGCTTGATCGCTGTATACCATATTCTGTAGGTTTACATTTCAGTGTTAATGGGAATCGGAATAGTGAATAGTTGTGAACATCTATACCTCTGATGAAAAGGCAAAATGACGTTGTAATTCTTGTCATTTAAAGTGTTTATATGCTCTGCCTTATTAAACATCACTGCCCTAGGCTTACATAATATTGTCTGCATTGTATTTTAATGTAATATTTGCTATTGGTAATAAGTGGAAATATATTTAAAACTATGAGTAAATAGCATGTGCCATATTATTTTGAAAGAAAATGTACGATGGCAGAGTTATGAGCGAATAAAATGTTTAACATTTGGCCATGTGGGCAATTTTGCTATTACATTGGTCCAAGGTGCTGTTTTCTGTTTTGGCTCGAGTGGATTAATACATGTTGACTAAAATTATTATGCTTTTAACCAGTTTTGCATTACTTGGTTCAATTCTCCTTTTCAATGCACATCACATTGTGCATTGCTATGAACATAAGATCATCCCTAATCATTCATTTGTTGTCAAATTGAAATTATTTCAAGTACCCGATAGTAGCTATAATGTATCCAATGTTTATGATGCATGTATAAATTCTGTATGTATATTAGGTCCTGTATGGACACTTATTGACTGAACTTGTTACCACCAGCGATTGATATTATCGAGGCAGCATATTGGTCTATTTCCCCTTGAAAAAGAAGACTGCTTCTGCCCAAAAAATTGTTTGGATGCCCATTAATTCTATTTTTGAAAAATTGCTTTGGTCAGTGAGAATTCTTTTTTCAATTAATTTTCCCTATTTGTGGAAGAGATTTAATGCAGAAAATAGGACTTAGAATGGAGAAAAAAGCTGTAATACATCTGAAAATTACCTTTTCATGCTTCATTTTATTTTTTAAATAATTAACTGAAAATGTGTGTAAGGTTAGGCCTATATTTCTGATGTTTTCTCACAATTTTACTGTGATTTTTTTAAAATTTGAATGAAAAGCCAAAAGAAGAGAAAGTTCAGGACAGGCCATTTTCAGAGGGCCAGCTGGTTGAGGGCATTCAAACATTTTTTTTTTGGTGGGGGGCCTAAGGGATACTAATTGGCATACAATCATTCTACGACCACTTATGCAGTACTCCCATACGCACATACTTGTTTTTCAATAATTTTGAAGATTCCCTACCCCAGGCCCCACCCATAAACTACGTCTGCAAGAAAATTTTGGTACGTGCATGGCGTATAGTTGGCACCTAATTGGAATATGTTTACAAATTTTTGACCAAATGCTTGGAGCTTTTTCCCTTCCCTCTTTCTCTCTATCTCTAATAAAATACTGGATATATACAGCAAAATATGATTAATCAATATGGAATCAGATGCTTTGTATCAAGTAAAGTGTGTCGAAAGGCTCAGGCTTATAATGCATGTGAATTGTCAACATCCTTGGCATTTAAGGCGGTTTGGATTTTCAATTTGATTGATTTTAAGGACAATTGAATAAGTCAGAATTGTTAATGCATCATGAAATAATGTTTTTTCTAGTTTCTGGTAGTTGTGGTTCACCATGTTGCAATACAACTGAGCATAATCAAAAGTGCAGTCAAAGATGAAAATCATACATTGATCTAGAAGAAATGAATGTAGTATGACATGGGCGGTCTTTCACCAAAGTTAAGAACGACTTCAAGAATTATGGGAGTATGTTAATGATTCTAAATTGTGTAAGATTTTCTTGATTATTCAACACAAGAATCTTAAATCTTTGTAACTTGGTGAAACGCTGGCCTGGTATTATTAATATAAGAACTGTGACCTCTAGTTAATGTTGTGTTATAATTAGAAAATGAATGAAATTCAACCTAATTCAGATTTCATGTGGTGATAATTATTTCATTTAACTTATTCGTAGAAAATAAAAGCTACATTTGCAGCTATAATTCACACATTGTACCATTACTTTATAGCCTAGAATTAGATAAGATACTAATATAAAAATGTATCTAACTTCCCCTATTTGATTTCTTTATTTCAGAACATGTCACAATACATCTCAGAATGACAGCTTCAGTAATCCCAATATAATGCCATTCTTCTGATTCTTTTCAGTTTTAATATAGTGTCTTATTGTAGAAAATTCTAACTTTGCTGTACTATGAGTACACTGGTATTGATGGACACATTGACGGAATCAAAATTAGGGAAGGGTTTAATCATGGAAAGCTTCTTATCATACATCAGAATGTAAAGGTCATTCTCTTCTCTCCCAGTATATTTTCCCGGAAGGCTTAACATGAAATAATCATCAAAATTAGAATTCTTCAGTAAAAAATGTCAGTTCTTCATGAGACGGCTAACAAAATGTCATATTAGTAAGCTGTCTTAGGAAAAATTACTGACATATCTGGTTAAGTGACTGCCTCAGGTTCAGTCATTCACTTGCCAACTCTTCCATTTTTCCAGGTTAATAAACTTATTTTGGGAGTTATTAGGTAATACATTATAAACTTAAATATTCAATATTTATGCATATCAGGTCAATGAAATATCTTAAATAACTAATTTAAAACAAAAAAAAGATGCTGACAAAAAGCTTTTCGTTTGTCACATGCCAGTGACTGAATTGGGGGGGGGGGGGGGATACTGGATTTCCATCAACAGTGACCTGAACATCTGCTTAAGATGTATTGACCAAATATGTGTCATCTTTATATTAACCTTCCCTTTTACATGTTTTGATGTCCAATTTGCAGGAAACATTTGTTCCTATGTCCTCTAATACAATGACATGTAAAATCAAGCTTCACATGTTTGATTGACACAATGATGAGACTGTCCGGTTACACCAAGCAGTCTGCATTGCACTTTGCTTTCTTTGTTATACATCTTGATTGTCCTGGGCGGTGTTTCACCAAGATAAGAAAGACTTTACGCACGACTTTACGTTCGATTGGTATCCCTTCTTGTGCGTAATAATTCATAATAGTGCGCGCATTCAGCGCAAGAATGGATACCAGTCAATCTTACAGTCGTGCGTAACTTTAAGAACGATTTGGTGAAACACCGCCCTGATATATCAGGATCTCTCTGTGTCCATACAACGATGCCAGTTTGTAATACCACTGCTGATGTGTCAAGTTGATGCATCATTTGAATAACACGTTGATGAGACTGTCGGCTCGCACCAAGTACAGTGTGCATTCCGCTCTGCTTCGTTTGTTATACATCTTGATTGTCGCTATGTCAAGGTCTTGATCTTTAGGAAGTTTCACACTTAAAGCCAAAACCTTAAGGTTTCAGAAACTATGACAGAAATAGGGAAGTTTATACATGCAGCACAAAGTTTGCACAATTCACCTTATTGCCTCCTCTTCCCAAGACAAGACACCAAGGCAAGTTAGCATTTGTTGCCTTCAAAACAAATCACCTTGGAGAGTTAAACAACTTGCTTTCACGCTACAGATATGAGCTTCGGTACACTGTTCTTGTATTGATGCCAGTTTAAAATACTGCTGCTGATGTGCCAAGTAGGTGCATCATTTGAATGACATATTGAGACTATCAGCCTGCTCCAAGTATAATGTACATTTCACTTTGCTTTGTTTGTCATATACCGTACAATCCCTCTTAATTGACACACATTTTACGTACATCTGCCCTGAGCAGAAGGAATGAAGGCTTTTGGACAAAGTAAACAACTTCATTCAAGCATTCACAATAGAAAATTCCTTCCCTCTTATTCTGCTGAATATGTCAAATAGTTGTCGCTTTGAATAGGGAGTGTACTTTCTGTTGTGTATATGAAGTTGTTTACTTTGTCAAAAATTCTTTGTCCCTTCTGTTCACAGTGATCTGTGGTCTTGCACTGTGAGATCAAAAGACAAAACTTGACAAAATAAACAACCCCTCACTCAAGCCTGATAACAGGTATAGCAGAGAAGGGAAAGGGGCTTTTCTGAAATTCAGCAGCTGGTTAAGATACCAGGGTTGTGCTTCATAAAGCTGTTTGTAGAGGTAGGCATGACTATATGCACGACTGGTGACCCTTTCTTAAAAGAAGAGTCTACCCCAAAATGATATTTTTTTTAACAGATGCAGAAAAATTTGGTGAGCAGAAAAAAACATGTTTGAGTGAAATCGGACAACTAATAAGAAAGTTATGAATGTTTGAATATCTAGACAAATTGGCAACTGATGACGTCATAGATGCACAACTTACTATTTATGATATTGATATCAATGTTAAAAAATGTTACTTTTTCCCCCAAATTTGATTTCCTCACAAGTCTAACTAGGTATATTTTCATGATAGATGTGTAGCTCCCATATTTGCATATTTACATGAATACAAATATTTTGTCTTTCTGTAAAAATGATGAATTTTGCACTATACATATAAATAGGATGAATGGTTAGTTGTGCACCTGTGACGTCATCAAATTGGCAACATGCCTTGAAATTTGCACTGATTTGCCTGTTTTTTCTAATCTTTAAAATTTCACAACTTTGTTATTAGTTGTCCGATTTTCTTCAAATTTTTTTTTGCTCTGCTTGCCAATTTGTTCTGCTTCTGTCAAAAAATTGTTATTTTGGGGTAGACTCTTCTTGGCTAGATACGGGTTATTGAGTGAGGGAACGGTTCACCAGTTAAATCTGTTGAGATGTTTGTACCTCTGCTAACAACTTCATGAATCAAGCACTTAGAGCCGATTGCTCGAAATGGTCTTACCTATCCTCCTCTTGCTATGACGTCTTGAGTTCTTGTGCTTTCCTCGTAACATAGACATTAGCGTCGATACGACTATGTTAAGAGATTGGCGCAAGAAATTAAGACGCCTTAGCATGAAGAAGATAGCTAAGACTATTTCGAACAATTGGCACCTTTGTTCTACATTCTTTTGTATCAAATCATTGGTGTGCTAGAACCATTTTGAGAGCTTGAATGAAGAGTTATTGACTTTATCCAATGTCCCTTTAATTAATAGTGCAGAGATTAACACAACCATGACAATCACGCTATGCTCTAATCCAATAACTCGTCCCCGCCGGACTTCATTGATGTTTTAATTATCCTCCCTGTATTGGTAAAATCAATTACCGCTACACAGTTAGGCGGTCTTTAATTAGTGATTCAATAAGCCTTGTGTATGTTACAAGTGAGATTTGTGTCCTTTCTCATTTGATAATTACCCTTTTGTTTGTATCTATTGCACATTCATTTCCTGTAGACCAGATGTGTACCCTAAATTCAATAATTGTACAACAAAGGGGGAAAAACATTTTAGAAGCATAAGAAGTAAGGCCTGGGCACACCAAACACGGCACGGCATAACGGCACGGTTTATACGCAGTATCTTGGTTGTTATTGGCCAGCGCGTTCCTCCGCGCAGAAGATGTTCAACAATAGGCCAATCACAGAGGAGACATCGAATAAAGACCGTGCCATGATGCTGTGCCGTGTTTGGTGTGCCCGGGCCTGTAAGGGCGAAAAGCTTTCTTCAAATTTGGCCAATTTTAATGAAGAAAGCTTGTTTGCATTTGGTGCAAATAGGTATGACAATTAAATCATCAAAATTTACCATGCTAATTGCCCATTTCTCAAATTGTCATCAGCAAATACAATTTTTTACAGTTCATCAAACCTAAATGAAAATATCATTGCTGCCAAATATGCAAAGAAATCTAAAAAGCAACTATATATTTTGTGCCTTAAATGAGGGGAAGCTTTGAGTTAACTTGATTAGAGGTAATAAATGATACAGTATTGGTACTTTTTATTTCATTACTTCATGTTTTTTCCCAAGAGATGTGCGCATACAATGTTTCCTCTCAATTTGGCTCCCAATAAGCTTGTTTTTAAATTAATAGATTTTCTGATCAGTTTTCATCAGAGTTGAATCCAAATCGACAAATGGATGTTCAGATTCATTCGATCGTTATTCTTTTTTTCATATTATTGCTGATGATTATGCCTTTGTAATTGAGCTATAATCGATTCCATATGATAGACCACCATTTGTGGTCTAAGGGGGGTGTTGCTCAAAATCAACTGCAAATCAACTGCAACTTTAAAGATTGCAACGCGCATTTTCATTCGCGCACGGTATGCACATTTAACAAGACGCGCATGAAACAAAGACTTTGATTGGCGCGTTCCGATCAACTGCAACTTGCGATCAATTGCAACTTTTGAGCAACACCCCCTAAGTAAATGACTTTGATTTTAAATATCTCATTGTTTTTGTGAAAGTTATACTTAGATATATGTTAAACAAGCAAAATTTTAGCATTCCCAAATGAAGAAAAAGTGTTTGTCAAAACTCTCAAAGGAATTTCCTATACTAAATATATCCCTCTGCTGTGGTCACAGGAATTTACTGGGAAATCCCTTCATGTAGTATCGTTATGTTTGGGCTTTGATTTTTCAAAATTCTGTTTGGCTGGTTTAGATAAACATTGCATCAAACGATTTTTTCTTTCAAACAAAAGAGGGGATTGGGGAAGGATGCATGTAATTACATGAATACATCCAGTTGATCTGTTAAGATAGAGGGACGAGAAAAGGTTTCTTAAAATCTTTGACACATAAACCCCAAAAATTAGAAAAGATATTGATTTGATAACACTTTCCTGTTGTTGTACATCCTTTTTCTCTGAGCAAGACATCATTGAACAAAAAGAACAAAGATATAGGACAAAGTAAACAACTTCATTCAAGCTGTCACAATAGCTTCATGATCACAAAAGAAAGTTCACAATGATTACAAAAGAAAATAGTTTCCCCTGTTAATTCATTGAACAGGTATAACAGTTGTTTGATACTTCTCCTCAGAAAAGAGGGAAGGAAAATTCTTTTGTTGCGTGTAGCTATTGTCAATGCTTCAAAGGAAGTCCAAATCTTTTGTCCTGTCTGCTCACTGTGAATGCTTTATATGGGCACTGTGAGCTGAGCATCAAAGGAATTGGACAAAGTATACAACTTTATTCATGTCTTCATAACAGCTTCATGAACACAAACCTAATATGCCTCCCCTGTTTATTCACTGAAAAGGTGCAATGCCCATTCAACATTTCTCTGCAGAATGAGAGGGAATGAGATTTCTTTTGTGTCCATCGAGCTATTATATGCTTCAATTTTTTTTTAATTTGTCCAAATCATTTGTCCCAAGGTGTCAAACCTGTTTGGCATCTGTCCTTGGAATAAGAGGGAAGGAAACTTTTTATGTGTGTATTTCCCTTTAGTGAATGCTTTGATGGAAGTTATTTCCTTTGCCAAATGATTTGTAACAGTGATGACCTTTTTCAAGGCATATGAGGGTGAGAGGAATGTCCTTCTGTCAGGCTTATAGTGGTTGGAGATAAAACCTTCTGTCATTAACTTCATCTTAGATTGATCGAACAGAGCACCAAGTGAATTAAATAGAAAGGTGTGATACATCTTTCTCTTCTTAGGGAACCTAGCCAAGAAATGGTACCTTGAAATTAATTTGAATTTCATTTAAAGGGAAAGGACATGTCTAAACATTGAAATTATGAAAATAATGCTCAAGAATCAAAAAGTGTAAGTCCCTATACATCCCCTATTCGCCTTTCATGAATTAAGATATATCAAAATTATAAAAGACAGGAAACCGGTTCAACTTTTCAGAGTTTTCCTGAATGCATTCGTTCAGGGAGAAATTAGAATTTTTATGGAGTGTATGATTAAAATTTGTATTTTTCATCAGAAGAAGAGAAAAAGAGGGACCAACCTTTAATATTTCCATCCAAAAGACATCTTTGCCTTTAATGAAAGTAGACTACATCCCACTGCACACTTAACAATTGGCTTATTTGGGAAAGGAATTGTAGTAGAATTCGATATGGACATTTTGACAAATAAAATTGACCTCATTATTTTCTGAAAACTCATAAATATATTGAACATAATTTTAGTGTATTAATCAGTTTTACACCAAGATAGTTTCAAATCGTAATAGACAATCCTAATATTGCTCCAACTTCCTTACAATTTGGTAATTTGGGAATCGTTCTAATGAAAAGGCTTGCATTTTGCCACTTTCTTGATTTTACTATTAATCTCACTCTGCAGATTCTCAATCAAAGATTTGTTTAAATGCATCTAAAAGATACAGTTCACTTTGTCTAGAAATCAGATCGTAAAATGATTTTGACATTTTGAGTGTTAGCAATTGTTGCTGTCTATTGGAAAAATTTTGCAGCATCCTCCATATCAAAGGCTAATTAAGCTCTCTTTTATGGATTTATATTTAATGTATCAAGGAAAGGCCATTCTTTACTTGTTCTGATGATATAAATGTTGCTTTCGAAATCGCAAAATAAGATTTTTTAATTTAAAGGGGTAAAGCCAACCTCATTTTTTGATGGCCTGTCCCGTGCAAAAGGTTGAGGTGTGCAGTGTGCTTAAACCTGCTTTCTGATCTGTAGTAGATGTGAAAAGAGTAGACTTGTTTCTTAGATGCGTTTCATCAAGTTAGTCATACTATGTCAGACGAACCTTTGGCAAGTTTTCAAACAACTATGAAACTAAAGAGAAGAAAAAAAAAATCATCATCCTCTTTCCTGATTACACCATCATTCCAAATAAGAAAAGAACTCAAACCTGTAGAGCATTCATAAGGTAATATAAACTATTTCTTTACATCATGGTTACCATAACAACCAGGTCTCTGCCCCACAACAAAATCAATAGGCTTCGTCCTCTTTCCTTAATACACTTTCATACCAAACGTGAAAATGACTGGATAAGAACTCGGACCTGTAGAGCGTTCACAAGGTAGTGTTAACTATTTGTTTACATCATGGTTACCATGGCATTCAGGTTTCTGCCCACATCGAAATAAATAGGCTTCATCCTCTTTCCTTAATACACCTTCATACCAAATTTGAAAATGACCGGATAAAAACTCAAACCTGCAGAGCGTTCACAAGTTAATGTCAACTATTTGTTTAAATCATGGTTACCATAGCAACCAGGTCTCCGCCCCACATGAAAATCAATAGGCTTTGTCCTCTTTCCTCAATACATCTTCCTACCAAACTTGAAAATGACTGGATAAGAACTCAGACCTGTAGAGAGTTCACAAGTTAATGTTATCTATTTGTTTACATCATGGTTACCATGGCAACCAGGTCCCCACCCCACACCAAAATTAATAGGCTTCGGCCTCTCTCCATAAGACACTTTCAGACCACACAAAATTTTAAAAATGATCGGACAAGAACTCGGACCTGTAGAGCGTTCACAAGGAAATCTCTGCGGCGAGGCCAAATCCATAGCATCCTCGGAACCACTGTTTGGGGGATACAATGAATGTCAAATTTACAGATTTGGTGAACCACCGCCTTGCTAACTTCTTTATCACCAGCATACGATAGATTCTTTTGGTAGACAAGCTTGTTTGCAAATTATTAAATAGATTAACCATGCTAAACAGTCAAAACGAAAGACAAAATTATTTCAACACAAAGCTCCTTGAAAACACAGACTTTGCGTCCTTGTCACAAACTTTACGTCTGGGGTCACAAACTTTGTGTCCTGGGTCACTAACTTTACGTCCTGGGTATCAAACTCTGCGTCCTCGGTCCCAAACTTTGCGTCCTTGGTCCCAAACTTTGCGTCCAGGGTCACAAACTTTGCATTGGGTGTCACAAACTTTGCATCCTGGATCACAAACTTTGCGTTCTGGGGTCACAACTTTGCGTCCTGGGTCACAAACTTTGCTTCAAGGGTCACAAACATTGCGTGCAGGGTACTAAACTTCGCGTCAGGGATCAGAAACATTGCATCCTGGGTCACAAACTTTTCGTGCCGGGTCACATACTTTGCATCCTGGGTCACAAACTGTGTGTCTGGGGTCAGAAACTGTGTGTCTGGGGTCAGAAACTTTGCGTCCTGGGTCAGAAACTTTGCATTCGGGGCAACAAACTTTGCGTCCTGGGGTCACAAACTTTGCGTCCTGGGTCATAGACTTTGCGTCCTTGTCACAAGCTTTGAGTCTGGGGTCACAAACTTTGCGTCCTGGGTCACTAACTTTGCATCCTGGGTATCAAACTCTGCGTCTTTGGTCCCAAACTTTGCGTCCTCTGTCCCAAACTTTGCGTCCAGGGTCACAAACTTTGCATTGGGTGTCACAAACTTTGTGTCCGGGGTCACAAACTTTGCGTCTGGGGTCACAAATTTTGCGTTCTGGGGTCACAAACTTTGCGTCCTGGGTCACAAACTTTGCGTTCTGGGGTCACAAATTTTGCGTCGTGGGTCAAAAACTTTGCGTCCTGGGGTCACAAACTTTGCGTTATGGGGTCACAACCTTTGCCTCCTGGGTCACAAGCTTTGCATCTTGGGTCAAAACTTGGCGTTCTAGGGTCACGTGGATACATGCACTATATAAATTGCATCTAGTATTATTGTATCCCCCAAACAGTGGTTCGGTGATTACTATGGATTTGGCCTTGTCGCGCTGCCGCCGTGTCTGCCGCAGAGATTTCCTTGTGAACGCTCTTCAGGTCCGAGTTCTTGTTCAATCATTTTCAAATTTTGTGTGAAGGTGTCTGAAGGATAGAGAAATGAAGCCTATTGATTTTGGTGTGGGGCCAAGTCCTGGTTGCCATGGTAACCATGATTTAATAGAAATAGTTAATATTACCTTGTGAACGCTCTACAGGTTCTTGTTCTACAGGTCCAAGTTCTTGTCCGATTATTTTCAAGTTTGGTCTGAAGGTGTCTTATGGCGAGAGAACGAAGCCTATTGATTTTGATGTGGGGTGGGGACCTGGTTGCCATGGTAACCATGATTTAAACAAATAGTTAACATTAATTTGTGAACGCTCTACAGGTTTTGAGTTTTTATCCGGTCATTTTCAAGTTTGGTACGAAGGTATATCAAGGAAATAGAGCAAAGCCTATTGATTTCGATGTGGGGTGGAGACCTGATTGCCATGGTAACCATGATGTAAAGAAATAGTTTATATTATATACTGGATACATTTATCTCTGTTCATTGATTGGTTTAATGAATGTCACATGATTAAAAATAAACCAACTATCTTAGTATCGAAGAACTATTTACGGATAAAATTTGTAAATAGTCTTTTGTACTATTTACGGAATAGCGAGCGATGAACTCTGTGCGATGAAATCTGGGCGATGAACTTTGTGCACACGGAGTTCGATAGCGAATGTGCACTGCATCAAGGTTTCTTGTGAGCATGCCACACACACTGCATGCACACGAGCCGGAGGGAAATGTGCAATGTGCATGCGATGGGAAGAAAGCAAGATATCAGTGCACATTCGCTATACAACGACGGGAAAGTGCGATAATCCTTTTATAAGATGGATATTCAGGATGAAAAAATAATTGGAATAATATAAAGCTGATATTCGATACAAGGTGTTAAAAATGATTGAAAACCGAAAAGTTTTGTGTCGCAATTGCGAGCCAACTGCCGGTGTGTGGCTCGGTGATTGCGCTGCGGTGCTTGGGGCCGAGCAACTGAGTGTGTGACTCGGTGATTGTGATTGCACTGCGCTGCGTGGAGCCGAGCTGCTGAGTGTGCATGTGCGAGCCAGCCAGCTGATGTTGTTGTGATGAAAATGAAAGAAGCGGCAGACCAGTGCGATAAAAAAAAACATGAAATCACATTTTAGTCAATTGTTTTCAGTTTCACTGATATTTCAATGGAATATTTTGATTAAATACCTGTATTTAGGTGCAAGTTTTCTTATATAGTAAACGTTTTACTATACGGAACGGATGTTTCGCGTTGCAAATATTTATTGAATGATCACGTGGTACAGATCATCAAGTGGTAAGTTTGAACTCCATTATTTTATTATTTCTACAAATCCAGTATATAAAACAAATATATACTGTGTTCATTCAAGGTTCTGGATTAAAACTATGGTCCCTCTGTGCATGCAAAAGTACTATTTGCTTCGGGTCTGCGCCCCTCAGCAAATAGTACTTTTGCAGGCACATCGGGCCCATAGTTTTAACAAGAATCTCTCATAACAGTATATATTTGTATATTACCTTATGAATGCTCTACAGTTTGAGTTCTTTTCTTATTTGGGATGATGGTGTAATAAGGAAAGAGGATGAAGATTATTTTGGTGTTTTTTTTTCTTCTCTTTAGTTTCATAGTTGTTTCGATTTACATGCTTCAAGTGTTAAAGAGGCTCAAAGTTAGAGCCTGGCACCCGTCACATACTTCACTGAAATATATTTCTAAATCTGGTATTTTTAACTTCCATGTTATTCAGAACTTGGAATTGTGGAAAACAACCATCCAAATTAATTCAAAGCAATTATTTATAAATTATTCTTGGATAATAATCAACGTTTCAAAGTAAACAAATCTTCAGTGAGTATATGAATTGTGATCCGCGTCTACAACGTTAGTGCCGGTAACATTTTACACTTATCTGAATTAGTATTCAATACTGTACATAAACTCAGTGCAAAGTGGCAGAAGGGTCACAGTGTTTTGTGTCCTCTTCAAGTTTTGGCATGCTTCGTTGCATTTGATATTATTTATTAATTACTGTAACATTCAGTAGTCACATTAACATCAAATATTTTTCAAAACTAACTCTTCTTGCCATGCACACTTATTGCAAATATCTCACCTGAGGTATGAAAAGAAAGATCAATAGATCTGTTTAGCTTGATATAAATCTATGACAATAGGAAAATTACCACCATTGGCCACAAAAGGATATCTTCTCATGCCTATCAGCATGCCAGTAGGTTAAAAGGACCTAGACACACTTAAAGGGGCGGCTGGATGAGAATGAGAGACATTTATTCCGAGAGCCTGTAGTTTTAAGAACAATCTCCTTTTTACCCCTTCTAAATTGACCCACCAGAAGTGGAGTTATCAGACTTTTAGTTTGGAGGGGCACCATTTTCACTGAGAGAGCAATCCCTTGTACTTTTCTCGAGTATCCGTGTGACGTCACGGAAAAAACAGATTGCGAGCGTCGTCTGCTCCATTCAATGGACGAGATATGGAGAGATCAATGCCGCAGTACGTAAAGTGCAGCTTTACTTGATATTGCTCGAAATTTTCTGCAAAACTTTTAAATGTCTTCACAACATATTGATTGTTACATCATAAAGCATTTATGGACACAAAATTTTAGATGAATTCCGATGAAAACGATGTAATTTACCCACTAAACGATGACGGTATGATGACGAGATTTCCAAACACATTCGTACTGTGCGATCCACACTCATTCGCTTGCCATCACGTATGTGAGATTTGTGTAATTTGCGTGATTTTTCAGAAAGAGACAATCATAAATGTTATGTCCTTTAAATAAAGCTATCACTCTGTATTTGTGTCAATATTTCATGACGGAACTGGGCTTAATAACGTTATAATCATGCATTTTTCCTCTTCCAAGTTTGATGTTTCAGCCGATACTCTGTATAGTTCTTGGGATAATACAGCGTAATGTATCGGTCGGCGTCTCGCTCCCCCGGTCAGTCGGGGGCTCCATCGCTCAACAGTCCGTTAACACTGCTCTTCACACCCACAGTCCAAACCAAAACGATAATTTCACCGATAAATATACAAGTCACAAATGATTCAAACTCACAAATGATTAAGAAAACGAACAAATGTGATGAAAATACGGTAGAAATAATACTCCAAGTTTTTGCTGCTTTTTCTTACGAAAACTAAATTACGCTAGGGGGGAAATCTCCCGGAAAAAAACTGATAAACAAGTCTCGAAAATGACAGATAAACGCGTAGAAGTCAAAACTCAGAATCTTCGCACTGCGGTATATTTGCACGCGTACGTACGTAATACACGTTCACCCATGTATGCTCTTATCCTGAGTCGATTCGACCATCCCATACACACATAAAATACTTTATTAGTGCATATAAAATGGTAATATGTTCAGAAAAAGGGTAGTGATATGTAGTATGATGTTATTTCTTTACATTTCTAATTCCATATTGCCCACATAATGCAGTATAACTTGTCACTGAGCTGTTTAATTTAGGAATCCCCTCCCGCGGCCGTCCTGCCCAATAGTATACTGTATTACACGCTCAACCGATGTTTTTTCCATGACGTCACCGAGTGTGTTCAATTTACCTCACGACTTGCGTATTTCTCAATACATCTGACCAGGATTTTCAAAATTGTTTTTCTTCTAAACGCTACGTCTAAATGTAATGAACTAAAAAACATTGTATTTGGGAAGAACAAAATTCCCTAATGGCATAAAACTTAATTTCTTAGGCCTTTTCTTCCTTTTTCCACTTTAAAGAATTTCTTTTGACACCTGTAACACTATGAAAATCATTTACCTACCCAAATCAATAGTGACAGAAATGCATGGACCTGCAGTTGATAAAAGTTGAAAAAAAATACAGTTTCTAGGCACTCGCCTTTTTTAAGCAATCACACATCTGCTGCCAGCCTGGTACAATAACATACACCACAAACCTGGTTCAGTTGACAGTAATATAACCCACAACAGTGCAATGCTCGGCTGCGCAACCCGCCGAGCGCGCAATTTCTAGTTTGATATGATTTTTATTTCAAGTATATTCTTTTGTTGTCACAGATGTCTTTAAAGTACTTCTCTAAGCATATCAACCTGATAAGATAAATTAGTGAGCAGGCATGTCCAAATCTCGCGGCCCTTACTGGCTTACAAATACATCCTCAGTGCCTCTTGTAAAGGTTAATTACCAATGCATGGTTGCCGATAACATTCTGGCTCTCACGTTCAATCTCCTTTCATGCGCTTGTACGATCTTTAAGAGCCTTAATTAACCATATAAATTCCCGGTAGTAGGTACATGCTGCAGCGGTGTCTATAAAAAGTGCTGTTGTCCATTTATAGTTCTGAGAAATTGGTTTAGATTGAATTTAATTGCGTGGTGTCATTGGTAAAACTGCTACAGTAATGGTGAATTAATTTACATTATGGTTTTAACTGTATTTTGTGAATTCGTCAGAAGAAACGTCACAACGGTGGAATTGTGCAATTCTTTGGCATGGGGCAAAAGTTCATGAAAGCATTTGCCAAGCAGATGGCAGCTAATTAAAAAATATCCTCAAAATTCTAAAGCTACATGACACTAGCATTTGTATTTCTAGTGATTCTTGAAAGCAGTTCTTATTAAAGGCAATTACTAACCTTGCTGAGAATTGATTTTTTTTTAGCTGTTTCAGCCAATGGTGTGTACATTCATGATTCTAAATATTTGTTTAAAACTGCCAAGATCATTTTATATCATTTTGTATTTTGCAATGTTGGCTAGGAATATTAAATTTTTGAGACGACACTGGGGACACACCATCTCTTACAGAACCCCCCCCCCCCCCCCCCCGGTACAATTTTATGATAATCCCAGTCATCAGGCATTGTGTATATCTTTTTGATCTGGGATAGTATGCATACCAAGCGTTGCTACAACTTTTAGAAATTGATGAAGCTAAGTGACCTACCCAGTCCACCTGGCTATTGTCCACAAGGGAGTAATGGTCAAGATTTATATCTTGACGAGAGATAATTAACACTCTGTTGAATAAACTCTGAACATTTTTACACCTGAAAAGATTCTGGGAATTTCTATCACTCCTACAGACTGATTGACGGACTTTGACTTCAATCCATTGCACCTGGTTTGTGTCCAATTATTACATGCTAGGGGCGAATGTTCAGATTCATATCACAGACAAAAAAGTAATTAACATTCCTTCTAAATAACCTCAACATTTTTGTTACATTAAAAAAAATTGTACCAGGGCAATACTGTGACTCTACACAGTGAGCAAAAGGGACAAAGGAATTTGACAGGTAAACAACTTCCATTTAAAGGGGTACTATTATGAAAATACAAGTTGATCTGTATTGATGTATTATACCATTATCAATACCCTTTTCACTGAAAGAGAGTCCAAATGTGTTTCATATATTTTATAATATTTTTTATTCATTTTTATGTTGGCTTAGTTGAACATGAAAGGGAATTGGAATGCGCAATAACCTGAATTGAAATACCTGCATTGATCCACATATTTCCTTTTGTTATTTACAGAACCAGCTCTGAAACATGATTTAGAAAGGTGAACAAACTTGACTCTTGTGATGTCACAACATGATTGACATTTGAAAGAAATTTTTAGGGGCGTTCCCAACTAAGCCAACAGATCAACTTGTATTTTCATAATAGTGGACCTTTAAGCATTCACAATAGCATGCACAATAGCTCCACAAAATGATTTCGTTCATTATTTAAATAACCATTCCGAAAATTCTTTGTTTTTTGAGCCCACTAACGTTCATGAAGTTTTAGAAATAGTTTGAAATTTAAAATCTTCAAAATCTACTGGCCATGATGGGATAAGTGTTAGTCTTCTTAAACAGATAATCCATTCTCTTGCTTCCCCGCTGGCTTATATCTTTAACTTATCGCTTTCCCAAGGAATATTCCCAGATCTACTAAAGATTGCAAAAATAATCCCAATTTATAAAAAAGACGACCCTAGTAGTGTTGAAAACTACCGCCCAATTTCATTATTACCAAGCATTTCAAAAATACTTGAAAAAATTGTTTACAATCGTCTATACTCTTTTTTGAACAAAAATAAATTATTAATTCCAAATCAATATGGCTTCAGAAAAGACCACTCGACTGATTATGCGATTCTTCAACTATATGACAAAATTACTGATTCAATTTCGAAAAAAGAACACACGGTTGGGGTATTTATGGATTTATCGAAAGCTTTCGACACGATGGATCATCGCATACTCATATGCAAGTTGAAGACTTATGGAGTCAGAGGGGTTCCTTTATCTTGGTTTGAACACTACTTACATAATAGACGCCAGTATGTTACTTTCAAATCCAAATCTTCTAAAATTTGTACTGTGAAATGTGGAGTACCTCAAGGGTCAATCTTAGGACCTTTACTTTTTTTAATATATATGAATGATATTGTAAATGCATCACCTCTACTTACATTCGTTTTATATGCTGACGATACAAATATATTTTATTCAAATCAGAACTTAAATACACTAGTCACTAAAATAAATCAGGAGCTGACAAAAATATCTTTCTGGTTTAAATCGAACAAACTTTCTCTTAACATTAAGAAAACAAATTTTATGTACTTTAAACACGCCAATTCCAAAGAGGTATTTCGTAACGACATTTTTATCGACGACATGCCAATTGTGGAAAAACAAGAAACGACTTTCTTAGGTGTATTAATCGATTCTAATGTAACATGGGGTAGTCATATTCGTAATATTAGCATGAAGATAGCAAGGGGCATTGGCATACTATATAAACTGAAATTTGTTCTATCTCAAAATTCACTTCTAATGCTCTATAACTCATTTATTTTATCACATTTATCCTATTGCAACATAGTATGGGGATATAGTAATAAGACTAAGATTGATGCTATTCTGCGTCTTCAAAAGAAAGCATTGCGTATCTGTTCTCACTCCCAGTTTTTAGCTCACACTGATCCTTTATTTTTTCGTTTTAAATCCTTGAAAATTCACGATATTAACATTTATCAAACTGCTATTTTTATGTATAAATTTTCTACCAACAATATTCCAATACACTTTCAAAATATCTTTTCATACAATAGAGATATTCACTCGTACCCCACACGGCATTCATCAGACCTACACTTAACAAACCCTAAATTAATTCTAGTCCAAAAAACAATAAGACATCATGGCCCAGATATCTGGAATAACTTACCTCAAAATATTATTATTATTATTACCTCAAAAATTTCTTTCAAAGCTTTATTAAAGAAACATCTTCTTTCAATGTACATGTCATAACAAAAATCTTTCACCTGCACGAGCACTCACTTGCACACACAATACCCACACTTCCCTCGTTATCCCTTTATTGTAATATATCTATTATTTCTGTATTTATTTTTGTAAAAATCAAGAAGTGATATAATTTTTGTAGTTATTTTTTCTTATGAAGACCCTTACAAACTTATCCCCTTTTTTACTTCCTTTAGCTTTCTCTTGGCTGCTACCACTTCAAGCGTTTTGCTTATGATAGCTGGCCCCTGCATTTATACTATTTTTGTTACTACATGAATTAATTTGGTCTACTCTTGTATGCTATTATTATGTTAAACTGTCAGTTTGATTTTGTATGTTTAAATTTGTATTCTGATGAATTTGTATTTTTTGTTTCAATAAATGCAGAAAGTTCTGCTAAAAAAAAAACAAAAAAAAAAACAACTAATAATCACATTTCTGTCCCTCTTATCTTGCGTAGAAAATGGTAGTATGCTCAGACCAGGGCCATTGTCTATAGAGTGATTACTTGTGCTGTACAAATTGCATTCATACTTTATGTGTTTCAATTTCTTTACTTGCCTCCTTTGTAATTACTCTAAATGAAAAGCTATTCTCTAGGTGTATGTTTATTAGGTAAGTGCATCATACAACAAACACACTCCGCAGTTCAGAAAGATATATTATTTAAAGTACAGAATAATTTAGGAACTCTCGAGTCTTGACCGCTAATGACCAATCCTTTCCCATAGGAGCACTTAAAAATCTTCTGTAATTTTCATCTTCCAGAAGCTAATAGTTAAGGTCTCTTAAGGATATTTATACCATATAGAAGCACTTTGTTTTTATCATTTACAATGAAATTACATGTACACTTCAGTAAAGGCCCATTACAAGAGTTTATTTTACGTATTAGGGATGGATTAGAATTTGAATTACTTAACCCATTTCCTCAGCATTTTGATAGCTGATTATGGGTTTAAAAAAGATTGTTTCATGCAACCAACTCTTTCTATACCAAATTATAAGGTTGGGGGTGGAGGGGGATTTAAATTGAACCTGACTCCCTATAATAGCGTCTTAAAGGTATTAAATATCAAATTCAGATTTTGTTGTAATTCCTGTTGTAATTACTATTTCAAACGATGAATCCATATAAAGATTTTGTTAAACATTTTGATAGATTCTTGAGAGATTTTTGAAGCATTCCTCCTAGCAATCATTTTGAAACTACTTTTGAACTTTTCAAGCATGCAAATGAATGCATGGAATAGTCAATATAGAGCAGTTGTCAGAACATGTGTTATTTCTGTCTATTTGCATTTGAACTTTGGGGTTGTTCCTACTGCCTACCATAACATGGGGTGAACTGGAACACTAGTGTAAACGGGGACAAAACATACATAGTTTGTTCAGGCCTGTTTATTATGATGCTGTATTAAATTTGATTGAGCTTTTTGTTTATTTTCACACAGATTGAAAGATCTTCGCTAAAACATTGTCCTTATAGTGATCCAGCTCTCCAAAAAAGGATTCTTTAGCGGCCTTTTGGGGTGTTGCTCAAAATCAACTGCAAATCAACTGCAACTTTGCAAATTGTAACACGCATTTTCATTCGCGCATGGTATGTGCATTTAACAAGGCGTGCGTGAAACAGTGATTTTGATAGGCGCGTTTCGATTAACTGCAACTTGCGATCAATTGCAACTCTTGAACAACACCCCCTAAGTCTTGTCCTTGTGAGTGTTCATATTTACCCCTTTTTATGGTGCATTATTTGTGAAAGCTACATATATCTCCACTTTTGTTGGAAAAAGTATAAATGTTGGAAATACTTTTGAAAGTGATATAACAATCAAATAGCAATGATTGTCTTCCATTTGACATTTAAAAATCAATAACAAATATCAAATATAACAAATCCTCAGAAGTATTTTTTATTATTCCAAATTCGGCTAAAATCAAGAAAATCAAGAAAAATATTGTCAGTAATGAAGTTTAATGCTGGATCCAAGTTGAGAAAATTGGAAGGGGTGTTGATGGTCTGACATGGAAAAAAGGATTCACCCATCCAAATTTTTTGATAGCATTTAAGTTTTGTTTTATAGTGGGTAAACTCCATGAAATTGTTTGAGCCAACCGTACATTAAGCAACGTTTACCTAAGTTAAACACACGAAATGAACCATCCATAAATGTTGAATCTGTACGCTTCGACCATCCTTCGTTCGCTCTCATCACGACTTCACATCGGCTGCGAACCTCGCGATGCATGTCGGCCCATGCACCGTCATGTGTCAATATTAATCAATAGTCTGAATTCATGCTGTTTGACTTGTAATGGAGATGTGCGCATCCCTCGCGCTTCAAATTATAACACCAGGACATCTCCAATGTGTGCATACAGGTTTGGTGTGCATTTTACTGATTGGTTGGGTTGCTGCCACAAGGCGTCCATTGTGATGGGCTTTTGTCGTCATTCCAAGTACAATATGTTCTTCCTTTTCAGGTCATTGTTGATATGTTTCATATCATTTGTCAATTGTCATCAGGAAAATGGATTTTTTTGTTATCTTAATAATTGCTTTAATTGCTTGATGAATCACTCTCTCAATGAAACCAAATCACTATTCATAACTATTATCATGATAGACGTCATTGTATATTGGGGAGGGGTCTGCCGGAGTAAGATAGGTAGAATCAGATGACCATAATGTCGTCAATTTAGCATTGAGCGCCCTGCTGGAGTACTCTCAAAGGAGTGGAAATTGCGTGTATAATTAGATTGAATTCAATTAACCGGAAAAAAAATGGCTCTATGTTATTGCAGGGCCTGCAGTGAAAACTGTAACGACTACCCAGGGTAAATATGATGAACTAATATTATTATTGTAATATATTGGATAATGCTCTTTCTCGCCATTCATGTTATGGATTCATATTTTCATGTCATAATTTGTAGACTGTAGAAATAGGTTTCAACCATGCAATGCTGGTTTCATTTCAATATCAGTTTTGGAGAAAGAGAAGGGGAGGGGTTTAAGAGAGTGATGATTATTATGAGATAGGGTTGATATCTCGAGTTATTATTAAGAATTGTTTGATTAGGGATGACTGAAGCTTGTAGGCTTTTAGATTCTCCCAGTTTTTGCTGATTGGTAAAACTCCTTTTGTACTGCCATAAAATCAGCTAGGAATGCATGATCTCCCGTTGTATATTTTGGAGTTCAGCGACTTAAAGGGGAACTTCACCTAGACATTAGTGTGCTGTTGGTGAATGAAGAAAAATAACTAAATAAACAGAAAATTTTGAGTTAATTCAGACAATCTGTTCAAAAGTTGTACATTTTCATAATATTCTTTTTCACTGTAATGGGCATCCTTAATTATCAACTCGGGCATAATTTGTGATGTCATACATGGAGAACTACTATTGAATGTTGTACATGAATTGATTAAAAATTGAGCAATATCATATTTCAAATGAGGAATCATCTTTTTTTTCTTTTTCTCTCTCTCTTTTTTTTTTTTTTTTTTAGATATTTGCAGAATTGATGTGGCTTGTTCGTATTTAACCCAAGGAACAATTTTTTTGTCTACTTTTCTTGAAATAGACGCAAATGTAAAATCCTGTGTACAAAGTAAATGGCGACTTCTCCATGCTGGCAGCCATTTTATGCCTGTAGGTAGCCAACTCAAGGAGCACATTCGATATGTAAATAAAAACTAAAAATTAATAAATTTTGAACAAATCATCTAATTTTGCTGAAATTTTCATGTTTCCATCATATCTTTCTTCATTCACTGACGGCACACCTGACTCTGGGAGTAGTTCCCCTTAAAATTTAGACATATCTTTGAACCTAAAGGACAAAATTGAATTTAATAACGTATAAGAGGATGATAATAAGCTTAAATTGGATCCTAAAAAGCTCAGTAATTTGAAGTTTGGAAGATGGAAAGCCCACAAGAATGAGATTAAAAGATCAAACTAATCAGATTACTTTGATGGAAATACCAAACTACAGAAAGAGAGCGAGAATGGGAAGGAAGGATCGAAAAGTGTTAGGGAGATAGGAGAATGAGTGGAAGAGATGTGGAATGAAGAAGGAGGAAAGGAACAAGTCACAAAGAGAGAGAACGAAAAAATCTTCAGTAGTCTTTGCAAATTAATCAATACCATCATGACTTTTAGAATGTACTACTTCTATGCTACTTCTGTTTCTGCTGCTACTACCACTATTACTACTACTAATTGCTGCTATTAAGATTAATGATGATAAGATTTTTGATTTGCCAAATGGCTCGTACATGTGTAATGTGCTTGAGGAATGAGAAAAAAAAGAAAAAGATCAAAAGTAGCCCATTTAAGGTTTCACAAATTCTTTTGAGCAAAAAAAAAAAAAAGGGTTCTGAAAAGGAAAAATGCAAATAATCTGTAAAGACAAAGCAATAGATAGGGCATGTCATTATGAATTCAACAGCCTTGGTCATGTACTGTGCCCTTAAAGGTAGAAAACTACATTTGCACACATCACAGTTATGCTTACAACTTGTCGTGTACCTCAGATATGCCAAAATAATAATCTCTATGAAGTATTTTGGTCGAATGTAGTCCAGAATATTTAATTCAAATAAAAATCTATTCTATCATAATTCATCTTGACACCAACGGTATCGCGATCCTCCTAGCGTATTACGGTACCACACACACACACAAAACATAAGAGCACATACAGTGCGCATTTCAATACACTGCCACACCATGCGGAATACGCACTGAGAAAGACTCGTGCGCTATTGGTCAACAAGGGGTTAACGGCTGTTATGAATTTTGAACGCACGGTCCATTAGTTCGAGGCCCGAATAGAAGAATTATTATTGGAATAACTATAAATGCGCCTATCATGACCAATCTTTGTGCTTAATTGATTGGTGATAAGTTCTAACATTTAGTACTCTTCAACATAACACAATAATCTTGGAAAGTCAAATTTTAGGCTGCAAAAGAAGTATTCTACCTTAAAGTCTCATTTTAATGAACATAAAGACCAAACATTCCACGAAGACCACTCCTCTTTATTCTTACATACAAACACCAATCTCATCCTCCTGTATCATCGATATGAACCAAAAACCTCATTTTCTGTTTAGGCATGCAGATCTCTCCTCTGTCGGGAGCTGTTGAAATGCCCCTTGATGGTTGGCGGAATTGCCGGAGGAGCTCTTGTAAATATCGCGAAGAGGTCCCACTTTATCACGCATCTGCCATCCCTGGTTGACATGCCCCTTTCACATTCTAAATGTGATCCTGTCACACATCAATGGTTTTATGAAAAGGATGAGAACAATCATATCAGAACAAGTGTGAATATAACATGTATTTTAATTACATGTCAGTGCATTGGTTTACTCATATGAATGTCCTACTTTAACACATCTGTCATCCCTGGTTGACATGCCCCCTTCACATTCAAAGATTAATGCCATTTGTAAATTGTTATGCGTCATGTATATAGCCCTTTACCAGCTCCTATTGAAACTGACCAATTCACATTATCATTACACAGCCATTGGGATTCATAGCTAGTCACCTGTTGGGCATGCACTGCGAAACCAACCACAAAAATGTTGTTTCCTACCATTACCCAAATAGCACCTGGGTGAAAGTGACTAATTTGGATAAATTTCTTTTCAAAGAAAATTAGTGCCAACGGGAATCGAACCCGGGAACCTGTGATTGAAGTCCAAGAACGTAACCTCTATTACCACTGTTACATTTATTTATCAAAACAATAATGACATGTGACATGTCCAATACATGTATTTAAATGATGTCTAATTGGTGCTGTATTGTAGAATTATTTTCAGAGGAGCTCCTACTCTATCATTTATTGGGAAACTCTCGGGCCAATCACATGAAATGGTCTCAGCTATCCTCTCCCTAACTTCTTGTAACATTCTTTTAACATAGACACACATGCTGATAGGTCTATGTTATGAGAGCTACACAAGAAGTTAAGATGTCTTAGCAAGAAGAGAATAGCTATGATTTCCAGCAATTGTTCTGCCCACAGTGCATGTAAAGGTAGGCACATATTAGTCTCACGTAGGAGACAGCTCGCATGGACGTTAGGCTACCTTCATAGGCAGCGCGCGCGGACGCGATTCTTCGATCGTCTCCTTTCATAAAAGTACCCTGTTAATGTCCCAAACCTCCCTCTACATTCGCCTCCTTTCATATTAAATTAGTAGATTATTATTATTAAATCTCTAAAACCTCCCTCTACATTCGCTTGACATCCTTCTACATTCATCTCACTTCGTAAGTTTGCCTTCTTTCAAATTTCCCAGTACATTCGCCTCGCTACGTCCAATGGCAGACCTCAGTAGAAGAATCCTGTCCGAGTGCGCAAG
This sequence comes from Temnopleurus reevesii, assembly GCA_036244855.1. Lineage (NCBI taxonomy): Eukaryota > Metazoa > Echinodermata > Echinoidea > Temnopleuroida > Temnopleuridae > Temnopleurus > Temnopleurus reevesii. The sequence goes on from BQKZ01003417.1 coordinate 26,213, forward strand.
CTTTCTCCTATGTGAGTTTAATAAGTGCCTACCGCATGTAAATATCTTAAAGAGTTCTGACTTAATCTCACGTCTGCCTAGTCCAGTTGAGGACTGAGTGTTCTGATAGCACCCACCTCTGCATATTCACTTACACTGTACACACAGGGACTGCACTGCACTCAACCACAGAGTCCTTACATACGTATACCCCTCTGATCGCGAAAATATTATGGAAAATATCTTATTGCTTTTGTGAGAATGTTTGTGTCCTCTTTGTACCGATATACAAGATGTTCTTTCTGAAATCATCTCAAAAGTCTTGTGTCCATGGTGGAAAAGTTCAGAGAGAACTTGTATGTCTAGAGTCTTGTTATGGGATTTCTATTAGATCTGATGTTTACCCTGGTCGTGATGAGAAAACCTGACTTCAATACATGAACCATAACCATAACCTTGTTCATAGACTTACTCCATCAGCCCATTGCCTTACTGTACAACAATGATGGAAATGAGGGAGAGAGAGAACGAGAGAGGGGGGGGGGAGGGAGAGAGAGAGAGGGGAGGGCACAACAGAAAAGAGTGGGAGACAGATAGAAGTGGAGAAAAGAGTGGGAAGAAAAAGAGAGAGAGAGAGAGAGAAAGAGGGTGAGGGCAATACAGAAAAAAGGGGGGAGAGAAAGAGAGACAGAGAGACAGAGGTGGGGGAAAGCACATGAGATAGAGAGGAGAAGAAAGGGAGAGAGAAAGAGGAAAGAAGAGAGAGAGAGAGAGAATCAGAGCACTTAGAGCTAATGGGGAGACAATCAAGAGGAGAGAGGGGGAGAAGAGCAAATATAGAAAAAGGTGGATTGGGGGGGGGGGGGGGGGGGGGGGGGGGGGGGGAGGGAGAGAGAGAGAGAGAGGGGAGGGCACGACAGAAAAGAGTGGGAGACAGATAGAAGTGGAGAAAAGAGTGGGAAGAGAGAGAGAGAGAGAGAGAGAAAGAGAGGGTGAGGGCAATACAGAAAAAAAGGGGGGGGGAGAGAAAGAGAGACAGAGCGACAGAAGTGGGGGAAAGGACAGGAGATAGAAAGGAGAAGAAAGGGAGAGAGAAAGAGAGAGAGAGAGAATCAGAGCACTTAGAGCTAATGGGGAGACAATCAAAAGGAGAGAGGGGGAGAAGAGCAAATATAGAAAAAGGTGGATTGGGGGGGGGGGGGGGGGGGAGAAAGAGGAAGAAGGGGAATTATAGGGATAGCAAAAGAATATGAATATCATAAAAAAGGGGATAGTTGAGAAAGTACAAATAATACAATATGGTTATAGGAGAGGATGAAGATAGGACCGAGCCTAGATGAAGAGGAAGGAGGAAGGATGTAAATAAAGTATGTTGACATCAGTTATTACAAAATAATCTAATATCTAAAGTGCCCTTTGCCATTATTTTGTAATCAAAATGGACTTTATAACCCAGAAATTACCCAGAAATTACCTGATAAATATCCTAAAAAGTTTTATGAATTGTAAAGGTGTACTAACATTGATTTTCTCCTTCAGTTATGCTATCAAACAATAGAAATAGCTAAGAGTTTTAGATGACTTGAAGAACTTATATGCTTGTTGTATATTTATTGATGACTAAGTTCTTCCTTACACAATTTTCTTTTTATGATTACCTGTGAGACTTTCATACCCATTAACAGTGTGCACGCACAGAATGATTGTGACTCAATCAGTGCGAATTTTTTTTTTAAAGTCATCACAAGCTGCGTCTGCACTATAGCGAGTTTTTCAATTAGCGCGCTAGCTCTGATCCGGGTAAATAGCCCGATCAGAACTAGCTTNATTATTTTGTAATCAAAATGGACTTGATAACCCAGACATTACCAGATAAATTCCCTAAAAAGTATAATCAAATGTAAAAGTGTACTAAAGTTAATTTTGCCTTCACCTATGACATCAATAAATAGAAATAGCTATTAATTTTAGACAATTTGATAGATTATTATCTATATGAGAGTTTTAAGCCGTGCAACATTAGGCCATAATGCACGGCTTCAATTTCACGCATGCGCAAAGCAGTGATCAGCCTTCTGGTACTTGTACAATAATACCGGTAAGTCGGGTAAAGATAATAATAATTATATTGGATGGCTTTATTTCATGAAATACTGGGAATATTGCACTCATTAGGGCCAATATTGCACTCATCTTCGATTCGTGCAATATTGCCCTAACTCGTGCAATATTCCCCGGTATTCCATTCTTTGCCATCCAATATTATATAAATGTTGACTGTATCTGAAAAATTGTCAGCAATTTTGTAACTTAAATGCTTACTATATATTTATTGATGACTAAATCCTTCCTTACACAATTAGTTTTTTTTAATTACCCGTAAGACTTTTACATGGTGTGCTTCCACAGAATGATTGTGACTTGATGAGTGCAGTATATATTTTTTCAAAGTCATCACAATTTCCCTTCAGTTCACATCGTAATGCAGGTTACTATCCCTACTTTTATGTTGTATTTCCTCTAGATACATTGTAAATGGATATGTCTGCCCAATCAAAGCGTATTAGTCTTAATAATTTGTATGCATGGCAAGTTAATCAGACTTTATATTTTGTGTCATTCATACAAACCTTCATTGATTGAATAAATTTGAACATACTTCCCCATTCATTTGTTTCAACTGATACAAAATAAATCTAGTTTGTGCTTTTAATTGAGTTTTGATCAGATTTAGATCCTTGTTATCTTAATTAGGCTATATGTTTATGGAGGTGTCGTGGTGTAGTGGTTCTAACTTGCCTTTCAACCAGAGGGACGTAGGTTCAAATCCCACCAATGACATTAATTTCCTTCAGCAAAATTTTGTCCACATTGTGTTGCACTCGACCCAGGTGATAAATGGGTACCAGTAGGAAGAAATTCCTTGAATGCAGTGAGCGCCGAATGGTAGCCATGCAATACCTGGGTAATAATAGACAGAACGCTTAGAAACACTTTGTATTATGCGCTATATAAATGTTGTGTATTATTATTATATTTGAATTTGGCACATTTGGTGTTCCACAAAACATTTTATCAATTGATTTTTGAAAATTCAGACTCAAATACACCTACATGATATCAGAACTATGCGATACCCCATGTTTTTTTAGACTTAAAGAAAGAAATAAAAGAGGAAGGGGAAGGAAATAATGTGAATCAGCTAAATCCAATTCATATTTTTGACAATATCATCCATTTACTTCAGATGTCATATTGAATTACATTGTACTCATTTAATATATCTTGAAATAACGAATTGAATGTTCATTTCAATTAACATTTTTTTCAAAATGTGAACAGGAGCCTCAATTAATTGTTCAATACATGTATCTACAAATGGCTCAAAATTGTAATCAAACCATTGCTAAATTTCTTTTCCATTGTGGTCTGATGAACAATCAATTTCCATTTTTATGCACACAATGACAGTCCATTAGACTGGATATAATTTTCAATAAATATTTAACAAGCCGGAATTAAACTATTCAATTTCTATGCATGCTCATTGCTGAAGTATTGATTTATATTGAATCTTGACAGAACAATTAAAGTGTAAATAATGTGGTTTTGTAGTTCATCTATTTGTACTAAAAGGTTTGACATATTAGATTTTGAATTATTCCATTATAACACACCATCATCTCCCACCATATCATCTTTTGTTTTTTCCATCTCATGTTTCTCTTCTATTTCGCTCCTCGTTTCTCACTTTGCTCTCCCTTTTTTTCTTCCTCCTCAGTATCCTTCGCTTACTTTCTGTTTAACCGTGTTCTAACTTCTTCCATCTCTGATCTCTTTTCTTATTCTTTCCCTTACTAAGATTCCCTCTTTGTTTCATCATTCCTTTATTTGCTTTCATTCTCTCTTCATTCCATTGCTGTCCCCTCCTTAATCATCATATTTTCGTACTGTAGTTATTAACCCTTCCTTGCCTATAACTTTGTGTAATTTCTTCCATCTCTCCTACCACTTTCCTTTATTCACTGCCCCTCTTTGTTTCTTTATTCACTTCTTCCTCTTCAATTTCCTTCTCTTAATCTCACTACCCTCTTCTCCTTCTCCTTCCTCCTGATGTCCCCTTGAAATTCTAATTCTTTAAAAACAGTCTGTCACTTCCCTTGTCTTCCAATTCTCTTTTACACTACTTCTTCCTTTACTTCTTCTTCCTCCTCTCTCTCTCCCTTCCTCTCTCTCTCTCTCTTACTCATCTCCTTCTCCCTTTCTTCTCTTCCTTCTTAAAATTTCTTTTTATCCTTTTCACATTCCACCTTTCTCTTTCTTTCTCCTCCCTACCCCTTGAAACATCACGTTGCACTGCATCTGATAGCATGCATTATTTTTAATCATCAAAGCTGATATTATTGTGTTTTAAAATTTCAATAAGAAGCATTAATTAACATTAAATCCCTGCGTAAATGTTATCATAAATTTGATAAAGTATATCTCACAGAAACATTTTAGTTTGATCACAACTCATTAGTATGTAGAAACCAGCTGTCATTTGTATATATCAAAGAATTGAATGGAGATGTCTCCTCACATTTAATATGAATAACAGCAAATATATAGCTTGATTAAATTTCCATACGTACAGGCTATCAGACTAATACACTTTGACTGAGCAGATACTGCCCTTAACCCCCCCCCCCCCCGTTACTTCATAGGACTCCTACTTTCTCCTTTCTTCTTCTTGTTTCTTCTCCTTTCTCCTCCTTTCTCCTCCATTTTGTGTGGGTAATAGATAATATAATTATTGATTAGCCTGCCGTTCATATACAGATTATTAGGCTAATACATCTTGATTGAGCAGACATTGCCCTCCAAACTTCCTCATACTTCATAGTTCTACTTTCTCCTTCTCCTATCTCCTCCTTTCTCTTTCTTTTGTCTTCTATTTTCTTCTCCTATCTCCTCCTTTCTCTTTCTTTTGTCTTCTATTTTCTTCTCCTTTCTTCTCTATTTTATATGAATGATAGATGATATAATTATTGATTAGCTTGCCGTTCATATACAGATTATTAGGCTAATACACCTTGATTGAGCAGACATTGCCCTCCAAACTTCCTCATACTTCATAGTTCTACTTTCTCCTTCTCCTATCTCCTCCTCCTTTCTTCTCCTTTCTTCTCCTTTCTTCCCCTTTCTCCATTTTCTCCTCCCTTCTCCTCCATTTTGTGTGGATGATACTGATTAACTTAACATTGCATATAGGTAATTAGGCTAATACATCTTGATTGAGCAGACATTGCCCTCCAAACTTCCTCATATTTCATAGTCCTCCTTCTCCTATCTCCTCCTTTCTCCTCCATTTTGTATGGATGATAGAAAATATAGATACTGATTAACCTGCCATGCAGACAGATAATTAGACTAATACATCTTGATTGAGCAGACATTGCCCTTCAAACGTCCCCCTTACTTCATAGTTCTCCTACTTTCTCCTTCCCTCCTTCCTACTTGATATGTTTCTCTTTCTTCCCTTCCAGGTTTTCCAGTTCAGTTCATTTCAGTTTATTTTTCAATTCTTATCAAATCAAATATGATAGAAATCAGTGATAAAAATGCAAATCAAATCATGATACGTATTTATACAGTAAAGTACTTAGCAAGAATAGTGAGAGCATTGTGTGATTACTATCATATAAATCAATTGATACATGGAAATCATAATTATGAATGATTGTAACAAAAGTTACAATACAATGGAACTGGAGGGTCTACTAAAAAGCAGGGCTTGTAGAATGTATACCTCTGGAGCTCTTTCTTTCCTTCTTTTCTTTTCATCATTCATTCTCTTTCCCCTTCCCAAGTCTTGGAATGTTGATGAATAAAATACCTTGCATGCCTCCTCTCTGGTAGCAAATGGGGCATGAAAATCACTAGCAATCTTCCCAGAAAAGGAACCAAGAAAAAAGGGAGAGGAGTGTTGTTTAATCAAGGGACATTTGTTCATGTCAGCTTTGCTAACACATGGTCTATGCACTGTGAGCAAAAGGGACAAAGAAATGGGAAAAATGCATTCAAGCCTCCACAATAAGCAATATGAACATAAACGAAAGTAGCTTCCCCGTCAGCATTAACTGAACAGGTGAATCACCAGTTCAGCATTTCTCTGCAGAACAAGAGGGAAGGCAATTTCTTTTGTGTCCATTCTTTCATGTAGAGGGCCAAAATGTTAGTATTTCTATATCTATTCATCCTGCTTTTAAGCACCTAGGAACTTTTCTTGAGCGAGTGATAAGTGCTATATAGAAAATGTTTGTTATTATCATTATTATCATTTAGCATTAGGCGGGTTTACTATCATTTTCAAATTCACGTGGGTTTCTCGCCAATTATTACATAATTATGTGATACTCATTAAATTGGTTGATAAAAAGAATAATGCACGACTTGGATGTCAGTCTGCATACTTTCTTGGTTATATGTTGGGCAAGCTTCGGGCAAGCTTTAGGGTTGTCAAGAACAATCTATGTAAGAGATATACATACAATTTGCACCATTAGTGAACCTGCCCATTGGGTGACTTCAAATACGGTGTTGAACGCTGGTGTTGGTGTTGCAGCAACACCAAGCTTGAAGACTGTCGGTGTTGGGGTTGACCTCGCAAGATTCTGACGTATTTCCGGTTGTTCGTGTTGATTGCCGGTGTTGAATGTCGTCTGCTGAACCAAGGATTGCGGTCGGTGTTGACCATTTACGTGCAATTTCCCCATTCCTCAATACGTCAATCATATTGCTTCTGTAAACCAACCACCGGTGTTGGAGCTCGGTTCACGGGCCGATCTGCTCGCTCAACACCAATACCAACACCGCACACCGTACTTGAAGTCACCCATTTTGAATGCTTGAATGTAAGTTGTTTCCTTTGTCCCTTCTACTCACATTGATGTGTGTGCTCTGTGTCACACCAGCTTGCTGGTCTATGTGCAGTCTGTCTCTTCATCTAAAGCCCTGGTCACAGGGCTTTAAGCTCTTTAGGGCATTTTCACCACGGAAAGACACAGAGCCCCAAAATTTGAAGTCGCAATGTGCCCTCATAGTTCACAGTGAAAATCTGAAATTACTACAGAGTCTTCTTTATATTACAGACAACCATCTAATATGAATCAATTTGACATTTGACATTCTTACGGAGAATAAAATCAACAAACAAAAAATTGCATATATGGGACTATGGTCACAAAAATTTGTTTTAAATTCTTCTTATTCTTTTATAAGGTAATTTTTTGGGGATCTTTTTTCATTTTATTGATTTTAATGGATTACTTCAACAGATTTTAGGTAGTTAATGAATAAAACAAGAATGGAAAGATGCACAAACAACACTGGATTTAAGTGTAACGTCAGTTACGTAACGTCAGTTACCTACATGTCTTTAGTACATTTTTGATGGCATTAAAACAGATAATTCAAATTGCTCATAACTTTGCATATTTTTTCCCAAGAACCTAGGTGTAATATATACAAAAAAGTAGATAATCATTACGAGTCTGAGACAAGAGATGTGACTTTGACTCTACCCCTTCATTTTCCATGTCCTTTTGGCGTAATGTCAGTTACCGACACATTTTTCCTTGCTGAAACGTAACAAATGAAGTAGCATTGAGAAAATCAGTGTCAGTTTATTCATCAAGGATAGTTTCATTAACTATATCCTTAACAAACTCCATTCATTTGTAGTAAGAGAGACACACAACATTAAAGATGTTGAAGATTGGTGCCGTGTAACGTCAGTTACCGTGAAAATGCCCTTTAGAGAATTAGAGACCCAGGTTCAATAATTGTTTTCCTAATCAACAAATGATGTTGGTCTATATTTAGTTTGCTCCTTTTTGCTTTACTCACACATTTGTGCTAATTAATAAATAAAATAATAAAAGGTGAAGTCTAGTTTAAGCCCTGATCACACAGGCTTCCACATTCTATGGCCCCCCCCCCCCCAAAAAAAAAATTGTTTCGATGCCCTGAACCAACCTGAACTTACCCTTTTCCTTTTCACCAAAATTGAAAAATCACGGTAAAACTATTAAAAAAAAATACATGAAATATTTTATGAAAAGATATTTGCAAACGCTGTTGGGCTTCTTGTCCCCTTTTAAGCCTTGTTTTGCTGATGAATTGTTTAAATTGTTTTATAAAAATGGGAAAGAAAACACAGTGTTTTAAAAAAAGTTGCGTTAAAAGCCATCCAGATATTTTTTTACCTGATGGTGGCCAAAGCATGATGAGAAATGGTCTCCCATTAAGAAGACACTACTTTTCATGTTGAAGTCAAGAAGAGTAAGATGTAGTATGGCCAGTTCATATACATGGCAGGACGCAAGGAAAAACCAGGTTGCCATCGGACGTGGAAATATGTTTAACTGCTCACAGTTTTTATTACGCAGCCACACACATGGCAGACAAACACGTATGGTTAAGTCATGCAATACGGGTGAAACCCACGCAATAATCTGTGTTGAGGAAGTACTAAAAACTTGCACCCAGCTGCAGTTATTAGTGATTATAGGCACTGGCAATGGATTGTCTGTGAACAACCTCCACCATATTTGTGTACATTTTTTGACATGGCTATGCATGGAGTCTTGTGTGGTCTGTGACATAAAACAACTTTGAGATCAATCGCAAACTTTAGCACATGATTTCCCGTAGACTTGCGATTGATATCAATTTACGCTCGATAGGCAAGCTTTATGTTAAGTAGAAAATAATCTATGCCCTCCTGAGATTGTTCCTTAGAATTGTAGACACAAATCCTGTGTTTTTTGCTTTTGCTTCTTGCCCATCTCGTTAATATGAAGTACATTAATGTCAAGGCCTGACAGCAGATGTGACTTGTGAAGAAAATAATCAGATTAAAATGTCATGCTGCCCTTCTGAATGAGCTTAACTTTTGGCACAAATAAGCTAATGATGATTCCACTGATGATAAGGATGCCTATGTTGGTGATGATAGTTGTGATAATGATGATTGTGGTGATAATAATGATGATACGGTTGATTTTGATGATGCTGAGGGTGATGATGATGATGATGATGGTGATGATGATCACTGATGAAAATGACATTGTTGGTGAAAATATATATAGTGGTTTTGACGAGGATGATGATGATGATGATGATGGTGGTGATGAGAGTGATGATGATGATGAGGATGGTAGTGATGTTGATGATGATGATGATG
>BQKZ01003417.1:36350-58560 GCA_036244855.1 Temnopleurus reevesii
TTTTTTTTTTTTTTTATTTTTTTTTTTACTGGTTATCATAAAGTGTAAGATGACAGTGTCTTTTGACATAAAGGTATGATTGTAAAGGTATTGTCATCTATATTATTGTCATCACCATCATTATAATCGTTGTCATCATTATAATCGTCATCATTATAATCATCATCATAACATCACTATCACCTTCATCATCGTAACCATCATCATCACTACCAGCATCATCATCACCACCCTTATCACCATCATGAAGTTTATTATCACAATTATTACCATCACCAACATCACCTTCAGTATCATCACCATCATCATCATCATCATCACCAACATCATCATTACTATCACCATCATCATCGTCATCATCATAAGCATCACCATCATCATTATCATCATCATCATCACCAACATCATTATCATCATTAGTATCATCATCATCATCATCATCAGAAGCATCACCATCATCATTATCATCATCATCATCATCATCATCATCATCACCATTATCACATCACCATCATCACATCATCAGTAACATCATCACCATCCTCACCATTAAATCACTATCATCATCATTATCATCATCATCATCATCTCCACCACCGTCACCATCATCACCATCATCACCATCATCATCATCATCACCATCATCACCACTATCATCACCATCATCACCATCATCATCACTATCATCCCATCATTTATCATAAACCTTGGAATTCATACAGGTCTACGGTATTACTGCCATGCAGTAGATTGGGGTTCGCTGACAAAAGCGCAAATGGCAGTTATCTACTTTAGATATGAAGTTATCACAGTTATTCAACAAATAGGTCAGGTTCGTCTAGTTGAAAAGTACTTACATATTGACTATGGAACTCCAATTCATGATTCTGAAACTAAATAGATCTTAGTATGGTTTTGGTAAAACCTGTCTTAATGGCCACCTGTCTATTGTGACCATCTGTGTATAGTGGAAATTTATCCCGTTTCCCTCTTATCTGCAAAGGCAACCCGTCTTCACTGGTCAGTTTATTGCTATCATTCAGCAAAAATGCATTGTGGATAGATTTGACTTTATGGCAATTTATTTCACATTTCATTTATTGCATAAAATGTAGTTTTAGGGCCTGTAATATAAACAAGATATGATTATTACTTACAAATTAATTGTATCTCTAGAGAACATGATTGTTTATAGACATTAAATATTAATTGTAAGTTTAATTAAATATTTTATATTACAGGCCCCAGATCTGAGTAGATTCTGATGAAAAGACTCTACAACAATGTAGATGAGTAATCTCATGATGCTAAATCCTTTGTATTTGTATTGCCATTTTGTCCAATTTAATTTTTGATCTTTGAGTTCTAGTTTTGTTTGTAAGAATTGGAACCCTGAACACCCCTCCTTAAAAAAAATACGTACAATTTTCTGCTAAACCTTCTTTTAGTCTTTTCTCTTTGTAAACATCAATCTCTCCACCTTGCCGCTATCCCATTTCCTAAGAGTTAAACCTGCATGCAACATTGGTTGGGGGGGAGCTATGGGGCACCAAAATTGATGTGAAGGGGGTGCCAAATTTGAAGTGAAGAGCTCCTTTTTTTTGGCTTGTCTGGTCAGCCTCGGGGGGGGGGGGGGGGTGTCAAATTTGTGCTCAGCCCCCCTGGGTATCAAAATCATGGGTGCACACATGTTAACTGCAGTATATTCTTTGTTAAAACTTGGATGTATAGGTCAAAAAACTAGGTCATCCTACTGTCAAACCTAAGAGATAAACTAGAATAACATAGCACAGCAGCGTCCTTATTCTCCCGTCAATATGATATGTGTTCCAGAGGATGCAAAGTGACACTCTAGATTCACAAATGGATGAGTAGGAATCGCAGGTGGTCCTTTCTAGTCCATGAAACCGCGACATGGGATGTAGAGCAAAGCATACTACCTCAAATGGTGGCGTAGCTAGCAATTTGTTAATAGGGGCTCCCTAAATTTGTTTCTTTCTTCTGATCTGTAGGGGGAGTAAGATGATGTAATCGTACTCCAGATGAGGAGTGGACTTTTCTGTTTATCAATTAATATCATCATTATTAAGCTCTTAACACGAACACAGAATGTTCATTTTTCTGAGAGTTAACCCTGTAATGTATTCTTAGTCTCAGCTTGGTTGCATAGTTCAAAGAACTAGGTCATACTACTGCCAAACCTAACAGATAAACTAGAATAACATAACACAGCAGCGTCCTTCTTCTCCCGTCAAAATGATATGTGTTCCAGAGGATGCAAAGTGACACACTAGATTCACAAATGGATGAGTAGGAATCGCATGAGGTCCTTTCTAGTCCATGAAACAGCGACATGGGATGTAGGGAAAGATAGGGTGGCATTGCCAGGAATTCTATTTTGGATAGGGGCCCATGCACTCTCTTTTTTCCTTCTTCTCCCTGTAAGGGGAGAAAGATTTTGTCATTGTGCTTCAGATTATGTAAATTATTTCTAAGGTTTGTCTGCTTGTAAATCAATGATTATTATTGTTATTATTAATAATAACAAAATAATTCTTTTACCTCCTATTATCTGGACTCCAAGTATTGTAGTCTTATTGTTATCAAACAGTTTAAGGAATACCACTCTTCTATTATCATTGTTCTTGTTATCATTACTTTTGAATATCATCACTTACTCTTTGCAAAATTAAACTAAGGCTTCTAAAATCTGAAAAAATTTGGCTTTCACTAATAGGCGGGTTTACTTATATATTCAAATTTACGTACTTTTCTTACCACTGAACGTAGTTACGTGGTATTCCTTAAACTGTTTGATAACAATTACACTACAATACTTAGAATCCAGTTTGCAGACATTACTTGTTGCTATGTCGGGCAAGCCTCGGGCAAGCTTTAGGGTTGCCAAGAACAACCTCTGTGTTTACAGGTATGCATAAAATTTGCACCTACTAGTAAAGTCCTTGGTTGCGCCAACTCCACAGACCAAATGAGCTCCCTACCTAGATAATAGGTCATACATTGATTGCCATGCAGCATATTTGGCATGCGAAGTCAACACGGGCCTTCCGTCGCACCTCGTCTGAATCGAACACATGTAGGCGGGATTACTAATAGAATGCAAATTGTATGCATACCTTCAACACAAAGGTTGTTCTTCACAACCCTAAAGCTTGCCCTTGACAACCCGACATAGTGCTCAACAAGTAATGCGTGCAAACTGAATTCCAAGTATTGCAGTCTTATTGTTTAGTTATCAAACAGTTTAAGGAATACTACTCTTCTATTATCACTGTTATTGTTATCATTACTTTTATCATCACTTACTCTTGGCAAAATTAATTAATGCTTCTAAAATCTGAAAAGAATTGGGTTTTCAGCGATTGACTAAAGAGAGAGAGAGAGGGAAATTGGGAGGAAGAGAGAGAGAGAAAGAGGGGATGAGAGGAAGAGAGAGGAAATGAAAGGAAGAGAGAGAGGGGAAATGACAGGAAGAGAGAGATCGACAGCGAGAGAGGGTGATAAATGCGAGGTTTTGTTTTGACATCGAAACCGAACATCCATCACCAAAGCGCGTACGCTGAGGGATTGTCGGCTTTACTCGTCCAAGTGAATGTGTGAATTCCAATTGGATGTGGTAAATGCTTCGCTGTCGTTGCTGTTTTCTTTTTACGCAATTGCAGGATGCTGGGTGGAATTTAGAATCGCTTTGTTTTGCTCCATCCATGAAATCTATTTTTGTAGCTTTGAAAATATGATGACAAATGTTGCACTCCAAAAGAGACCATTACCTGCTTCCTTTTTGATATTTTCGAAATTCTCCTGTATTTTCTATCATATCTTTGGATGCTTAGAACTAAAAAATATGCTTTCTTTTGTATGTTTGTTTCAAAATACCTTGAATCACTTCGCACTTCACTAGTTTGAACAGATTGAAATTGCCAGATGGGGAGGAGCAAGACAAAACATTTTCTTATTATAGTTCTATATATATATACATAGGCTGACAAATTAATTCCCCAACAAAGCGTAACTATTTATTATCTATAAGAAATACCAAATTGAATATGAGGAATTGTATTGTATGCCTGAATAAGACAGTCTTTTAGTTCATAGCACATGTTTGAAAGTGCTTTGTCATTAAGTGGCTGCCGGGCTAAAGCCAGGGTAATAATGCTGCAATTGTAGAGCACTTAGAGAATTCTAATGACGAGTTGATAAGCGCTATATAGAAGCCATTCATTATTATTATTATGTGTATTCATGCAATATAATGGTTCAATCTGTAGGATATTATCATATTCCATATTTAGAAATTCCCATTATTAGAAAATTATTCAAATTGAAAAGGAGGCAATATTAATGCGCCAAAATCATAATGATAATAATACTTGCAATTTCCGTTGCGCACTCATTCACGCTACGGAGTACTGAGCGCATTGCTTCATTTCTGTACAGTGACATTAGCTCGTCATTGCCAGCACTCAAGCATTTCAAGGAATTAATACTTCTGCTAGGTACCCATTATCTTCTTGCAAGATAAAATTAATGCATTTGGTAGGATTTGAATTGCCGACCCTTGATTTCAAAGTCAGAACCTCTACACCATGGTGGCCTCCACAATAATGAAAGAGAGAGAGAGAGAAGATTTACTTCTTTACATACTGTCAGGGATGAAATTCAATCTTTTCTCAGAATTCCAATTTTACTGCAAAATTACTTGATCCGAGCCTCTCAAATTCTCTATAATTTGTCTTCATGGGAAGATAATGTGACTTGCACCATCTGTGGGTAACATCCACACCCAATTATATGTGGGGAAATCCCAAATTCTCAGTATTTGTTATATGGCGCTTTTCCCATAGGGCTCAATGCACTCTATCAATATTATTACCCTGGTCAATGGATTAAAAATAATAACAATAATGAGGGGTCGTTGTTCAAATTTTGCAATTGATCGCAAATCAACTGCAAATCAGTTGCATATTGTAACTCACATTTCCATTTGCGTACAATATGGGCTTTCAGCAAGACTAGCATGAAACAATGATTTTGATTGGCACGTTCTGATCAACTGCAACTTGCGATCAATTGCAACTTTTAGGCAACACCTCTTATAGAGTGCATTACCTTAACTCCCTCTTCCACAATGTCAGCCTTCAACAATTTTCATATCCTAGTGGGTAACCATTTAAGCACCTGGGTTGAGTGCAGCGGGATAATTTTTTTTTGGCTGAAGGAAATTCACACCTTGGTAGGATTCAAACCACCTATCTCCTATTCGAAAGTCAAGAATCATAATCACTACACCGTGACCAGTCCACACTTTAATATTTGAAAATTAAAGAGAGGGAGAGAGAGAAAAAAAGGGAAGGGAGAAAGGAAGATTGAGAGAAGATTAACTTTGCAGGGGGCAAATTGAATTTTTCCTTCCAATTCCAATTATTCTGCCAAGATTGCTAAATAAGCACCTTATAAATATCCACTCTTCGCTGCCACGGGAACTGAATAGAAGTTAGACTGTTCCACCCTAATCTGCATATTACAAGAATAGAGCGGTAAACTATTTCATTAGAAACAAGGATAGGGGGAGAGAGAGAGAGAGAGGGGTGATACGGTGGAGGATTAGTGAAGATACTTTGGGATATAATTTCATCTTTTCTAAGAATTTAGATATTTCTGCAGAAATCACTTGATCTGCACCCAAAAAGTGTTGGTAATCTGTTGTCGTGGGAACAGAATACAAATGACATAAATCCACCCTAATTTGCATATTGTAGGAAAAGATCGGTAAACCATCTTATTTTACAAGTCAGGAAGGTTATGTAGCCTTTGTCATATGGACTGCATGATCATGTAGGCCTATAGAAACTTGATGAATTGCAGAATTTAATTGAATTCAACGGGTATGAAAATATCCATTCCAATGCAATTTAATTTGCTTGATAGGATCTGTTAGCTGCCAACAATAAGCATAGACAATTCCTCACATGTATGTTGTTTCATTGTTGTAATATTGGATACAGTATGTATGTAGAGCACAGTTCTTCCCATATGATCTGTAGTAAAAACCTTGCTGCATGTCCATATCCTCATTTCATTATCTCTTATGTTACATGTTATGATTCTATGTACACATGTCTTGAGCAAAGATGTCCAAGCGTATCATAAATATGAAAATGTATACTTTTAATCAGCGTTGAGGCTCTATAGAATAGCCCCACAATATCATTGGGACTGAATTCATGAATTTATCACAAATCCATACATTCCAATGAATTTAGGCCTTGTAATAATCACATAATGCTTGTCATTATGTAAGTTACAAATATGCCAACCGTTCCAGTATATACATGATGTAAAGGGTTGATTGTGAATAACAAAACATCTGAACAAAAGTGGAAGATTATAACCATAGTCTGAGCTATTTACTTGTATTGAAAGCCCTGAATTCATACTATGAAATGTGTCTCATGCATATTTCTGAACTCTTTACATTTGATCATAAAAATTCATGTATTTTCAAATTGATGATTATGATTATTTATGTGTTGAAAATATCCCTTAAACTGCTCTCTTAATGTTTATTTTCATTATAATGTGTCAAACTTCAGACATGTTATAAAATTCATCCCATATGCATCATCATGGATGAAAACCTGACAACCTTTTTGCATCCTCCATCATTTCATTATCTCTAATATTAGATGCTATGGCTGTACGCCTCCAGCAATGACGCCCAAGCGTACCAAATGTTGTGAAAATGTATAGTTTTAATCAGTGTTCAGGCTTTGTCGAATAGCTCTACAATATCAATGTTGGTTGAATTAATTAATTTATGCCTTGAAACGTCAACTTAATAGTACTTGTCATCATGTTATAGATCTATCAATAGATGCTAATCGTTCCTGAGTATATATGCATGATGTGAAGGTCAAAATGTGAATACCAAAACAGCTTAAACAAAACTGTGAGCAAACATGACAATGACCATAGTCTTAGCCATTTACTTGTAATGAAAGCTCTGAATTCATAAGAAAATACACCTAATGTGTATTCCTGAACTCTGTAAATAACATCATAGGAATTCATGTATTTCCAAATTGATGAATATGATTATTATCTATATGTTGAAAATATCTCTTAAAATACTCTCTGAATGTTTATTTTCATTATAATGTGTCAAACTTCAGACATGTTATAAAATTCCTCCCATATGCATCATCATGGATGAAAACCTGACTCCCTATTTGCATCCTCCCTCATTTCATTATCTCTAATATTAGATGCTATGGCTGTACGCCTCCAGCAATGACGCCCAAGCGTACCAAATTACTGTTACTTTTTGTAATCAAGTCCTCTGTCAGCGGATGAGGTGGGATGTGTATGCGACCCCCTTTCAGAACATGGAGACTTAATTGTTTGGAATGAGGGAATCGTAAATTATGCTACATTTGAATTTAATGGTATATTTACATGATAGTAATATTGCATTGAAATGTGCAGAAGCATACTTTCATGTTTTGGGGTATTTGGGGACATTTGAATGGAAATTAGTGACTTATCTCACTTGGTTCGCTCATTTTAAAGAGTGGAAGGAGTGATGCCTCACTCTTATCTGAGTGATTAAAGAGTAAAAACCTCTTTCTATAATAATCATAATAATAATAATAACAATAAGAATGTGTCTTATTTACTCAGATTGGCCGCTTCAGTTCTTTGAACAGTTCTCCGAGCCCTGCAATGTCACTCCTTTTTTTAGCTGAACAGTGCCCAATTTAATTCTCAGTTGATTTGTGCTTACTATACAAGTTACATATTGAATGGTTATCACAGCCACTGGATAAACTTGTATTTGTTGTAATGTTGGTTGTGTGTGTGAATAATAACAACGCACTTGGTAACTTTTCACTCTTGACTTTGCCCCATATCTAGGTGCACTGAGCATTTGGTGATTACATAATCAAAACAAATTTGGTATCATTATGATTATAGATAAAGAGGCTTGCATATCAAAGTGGATGATGGTCACGCATACTAGAGAGATACAAAAGAATAAACTTTAACTGCAGAACATTTTAGAGGAATTTGATATATATTTTACAGAACTGGTTGCTTTTTTTAGAGATGGATGATTAGAAGGGCTAATGGATCATTCAAATTGGCGCTTGGATCTGTTAGGCAATTAATCGTTCATGTTCAAAATATAATTATTTCATGAACATATTGCTAGCTGATACATGAATTTGACCTTGTGCATTCTAAAACATCAATGAGCAGAGACTTTTGAATTCACATCAATAAAGGCACCGTGAATAGGGCTTCAAATCATGCAGATAAACGGCATTGGGAGATCATGGACAATTTTAATGATGAACATTTGTCTTCAAAGGTCATTTGATTGTAATAATTCTTGAAATATGTTTGCAAACCTGGCACATATAAGATAAAATTCACAAATAAGCAACAATTCCTGTCTGTAATAATGATAATATGACAATAATGATAACCATTATGGAGGCGTGGTGTTGTAGTGGTTCTGTTTCGTAACTTTCAACCTGAGGGTCATAGGTTCGAATCCCACCCATGGCAAGAATTTCTTTAGCAAGAAATTTGTCCACATTGTGTTGTACTCAACCCAGGTGAGGTGAATGGATACCTAGCAGAAATATTTATTACTTGAAATGCCATGTTCACTGGTGTATGATAGACTAAATCTAGGGTATTAATAATGCAAAATGTCTTGAACACATAAATCAAGACTTTGCTTTACCTGTTGAAACCAATCGAAAAAATAGTGATCCATTAATAATAAAATTAATATAAAAACATAACGCATTTCAAAGGCCCATTAGATTTTTGACGACAATGTTTTCTGCATGGACATGGCCCCACCTTTAAATTTGCCATGCTCTGGATACGCCCACGCCCTAATCCTACCAATATGATGGGAAGATTATGTCATAAGCAGTCAGGCTAAAAATGTAGCTGTCGCAGATGTGCTGTGAATTAATAACGTTGGCATGCATAGCAGCCTTGTAGATGTACTCGATGTTAAAGGGGCCATTTCTCCATTTAAGGTGTCAATGAAAATTTGTATTCTGTATTTTCCAGTCTCCTTTTATACCTATATAAAAATTCATCTTTACTGGACATCTTCAAATCAAAACTAAAGACACATATTTTCAACATCAAATTATAGGAATTGCAACATATTTTACTCACAAACATGCACATGCCATTCATTCTGTGGAATTTTACATGTCCCTTTTCTAATAGATAAGAACTCTTTACAGCGCAGTAGAATATATTCAGATAGTTTGTGCGCTATATGAATGTTATGTTAAAGGTGAGAAAAGGTACCAAAATTGATAGATGTCAGGGACCAATTTGGATTATAAAAATCATACTGCATCGCACCTCTGATTAATAAAAGTATTGTCATGACTTTCCAACCAACTTGCCTATATGGCCTGGGGTATGTAAAAATGATGTTTTGGGAAACATTCTCAATTGGGCAAGTGGTCATTTTTTACGAAGCAAGATTCAATTATCTACCCTACAAAAAACATTGATGTGATAAGATGACTATTGTTTAAGCCCCGGTCACATAGGACCCCGGAAGCAACACGATTCACCCCGACTCGTTGTTCGGAGGCAGTTAACTGTGTATTAACAAAGAGTCGGGGTGAATCAGGTTGCTTCCGGTGTCCTATGTGACCGGGGCTTTACATGGAATTTGTCATGAAGTGTAGTTCATTTTTCTAGAACTATTCCTATTGAGTATTCTGTTGATGTTGTCCAACTCTTTACCTACTTTATCTATTCAATGTGAGGGGATCTAATCATTGTAACTGATTAAAATTTGAACAAATATACAGGATTCATGTGCAGGCTTGATAAAACAGAGAATATTTGAAATGGGATTTTATCCTCAGTGCATCATTGACAAGAGGTAGAGATTTTGAAAATTGATTAAAAATGAGTTGGTTGTTTTCTTTTAATACTCCATGATTGGTTTTTGCGGATTAAATGGTGCAGCTGTATATGTGCCTGAAGGCTTGATCATTAGAAGATAAGTGCATAATCCTCTGTTTTTCTTTTTGCTCAGCCAATCTTTCTTCAATAACAACAGATAATGGAATCAATGGTGAATGAGGTTGTAAAAGGGGCTGTAAAATATGACATTTATCTTATTCCCTATTTCTATCTGTTAAATTTGGTACCGCTTTATCAAGTCCTAGAAGAAAGAAAAAATGAAATATTATATGATGGGTAGATTATGTCATAAGCAGTCGGGATTCTAAATAATTTGTTTTTAGGCCAGTCAACAAAAGAGAAACACTCTTCAGCTCAAATTTTACCCCTTCCACTTTTACAATTTTGCACCCATCTGAGAAGCTGAACCCCCCCCCAAAAAAAAAAATTAACACCAAAATGAATACACCCCGAAAATGTGTCTTTAATTCAATTTTGGTGTTTTGCAACCCTGTCGACAAAACTTTGTGCTCTTATAAAGGCCCGGGCACACCAAACACAGCACGGTATCACAGCACGACATCACAGCGCAGTTTTTACACGATATCTCCTGTGTGATTGGCCAATTATTAAATATCCCATGTGCGGAGGAACACACTGGCCAATAACAACCAAGATATTGCGTGAAAACCGTGCCGTGATGCTGTGCTATGTTTGGTGTGCCCGGTTTCCTACCCCCTCTATGGTGTGCACCCCACCTGGGATTGAAGCACCATCACGACCGACCCTGTTCAGTCCCGCGCATTAGCGTCTAATGGTGCATCAGTGATCTACACAGCTGTGTTTGGCGGCTCTCAAGTATGGTCAACAACACAACAAATGTGTTCTGAATTTTACAACCAGGGCCCCGTAACATAAAGCTTTGCAATTAATCGCTATTTGATTTTTGCGATCAATTGCAAACTTTAGTACATGATTTGCCATAGACTAGCGATTGATATCAATCGCTATCAGATTAGCAATTAATCGCAAACCTTTATGTTACGGGGGCCCAGGCCATGAAGTTTGCAGTTCAAGACCACAACTTTGCAATCTGGTAGGCTAAGGTTGCAACCCGCGATGAGAAATAGGTGACCCCGGACAAAATCTTTAAAGTTAGAGGCACAAAATGTGTCTTCTGGGTCAGAGAGAGATTGTCACAACGTGTCTTAGGTCAGATGATGCAAAATCCTAATCTTGAGGTAGCAAACTTTGCGTCCTGGGTCACAAACTTCATGTTACTGAGTAAGGGTTGTGTTTTATAAAGCTCTGCGCAAGTGTAGCTGATACAAACAAATTATAACCTTTTTTCTTTGGCATGATTCAGTGTCAAAGGTTATTATTGAGTGTGAAAAAAGGGTCACCAGTCTTTTGAAGAGTCTTGCTTAGGTCTACGCACAGCTTTATGAAACACAGCCCTAGCACCCATCGCATGTTTACTATACTTCAAGGCTCCCTTACATGAGTGATCTCAATGCGCTCTAGGATAGCTATCATCATACCCCCAGCTTGCCTTAATGTAGTCAAGTATCAAATTTCAGTCCAGACACCAGCGTGAGTGGGTTTGGGAATTCTAGTTTGTAGGCCATTAGAATTGTTTCAAACACCCCCTATCCGGCTCGCAAAATCTTAGTTCTGTGGTAGCAAACTTTGGGTCCTTGGTCACAAAATTCATGTACCTAATTGTGAATTTCTCGACCTGGTCACAAATTTCATGACCGGGTTGTGTTTTACAAAGCTGTTTATAGAGTTACGTACGACTCTACCAATGACTGGTTACCCATTCTTGCACTCAATGATAACACTTAGCGCTGAAAAGCATCTTAGAAAGGATAACCAGTTGTTCATAAAGTCGTTCGCAGGTCTACAAACTGCTTTAAGAAATATAACTGTGGTTACAAATTTCATGGTGCACATGGCCTGTTGTTGACTATAATTCAAAGCTCCATCACATGAGTGATCTCCATGCACTCGAGGATAGCTATCATCATAGCCCAGCTCGTCTTAATGTAGTCAAGTATCAAATTTCAGTCTAGACACCAGCTGAAGTGGGTTTAGGAATTCTTGTTTGTAAGCCATTAGAAATGTCTCATACACCCTTTATCCAGCTTGTAAATATTTGCAGATTTTTGTAACAAGTTTATCATAGTAGTTGCAAGTAGTCCTAATTTCTGTTTAGATTGGCTATAATGACATTTTAATACATGTATTTTGAAATTTCTTCTCGTTAGTTCATGCATTTCTGTCATTCAAAATCTTTTGAAATTGATGGTCACTTGTAAGTGCACGCATCATGAAGTTGGGGAGGGGGTGAGGAGGAGGAAGTAAGTGGTTAGGTTGGCAACATTTTATGATATATACATATGACAAGATCTCCATTCATATATGACCAGATCTCCATTTATATTATACATGAACACAGATAAAAGTATTCTCTCTATCCTTGGACAATGTATGTTGAGGAAAATTCTGTCGACAACACACTTTCCGCAAAGTACATCAATAAATGATATGCTGTTCAAAATATTCTCCATTTATTATCAAAATGCTGGGTTTTTTTCTTGCCTTTAATTTTGTTAGCTAAAATTTCAATTTAGGCAGCAGCTTAAGAAGGCACTGTAATTGTAAGTTTTTTCTTGCCAGTCCATGTAAATATGGTCCCTCAGTATTTACTGTGCTCTAAATTGACAATCGATAACTTATAAATGTTTACTGATTAGAAGATTATAGGTTGTCTATTTAAATTGACTGGATCTAGAATACATATTGATATCTGAAAAAAAATCACATAACAAACATTTTAACGTTAATGTTCCCTTCCAAGTCAATTGACAAAACCTATATAATGTTTGATGTTGGATAAAGGACCCCATCTTGAATTATCAAATTCTTTTGATCAAATACTTTCGATGAGTATCCATTCAAAGTGACAGTCGTTTGCAAATGTTTGCCAACTGGATCACTGATAGCATTATAGAGATCATCTTTGACACAGATAATACAGTTTGTTTCATTTAAACAAATATTTTCATTGACTACCTATCCACATGTACACTCACTTGTGAATGCATAGTGATTGAATCATGGCTCACATTACGGGATCTCCATTCTTTTAAGCAAATATCATCATCCAGTATCTCTACAAATTGACAAACTCTTACAAATGTTTGCTGATCGGATGATGGGTTTGTATTTTACGATGCTGTTTGCTGGGTAATGTTTAGTCAGCCTTGTATGGGGGATTTCTCACAAATTCAGGGGAAAGGGGGCTTTTCACAACTGTATGCAATTAAAATTGGAAAAATGAGATGAAATTTTTTTCTTGTCAGCTACTGAGGTCAATTTTTGTTGTTGCTTGCTTCATAATTCATTTTGCCATAAAAACTCTGGGAAGTTTTGAAATTTTCTTTGGCAAAATGTATGTAATGGAGCACATGCTATCTTTGTTAGATATGAACTTACTAAAGAAGATATTAATTGTGTTCTTACAGAAATACTTATTATCCAAAATATGATATTGGTATGAATTAGTACATGTTAATGTATATTTTTCAAATTTGATTCAATTAAAGTCTTATTTTTATCTCCATATGAATAAAAAATATATATGTGCTCAGTCATTCACTTGTAAAGTAAGCACTGAATTTACATAAAAATTAATCTCATCAATATTCCGGAAAAGTAAGGAATATTCTGAAAAACAGGCAAAACATTGAAAATGAATTCACTTTCTCCATTCAATAAAAATCATGGAATTTGATGAAAAATTCCTGAAACAAGGAAGAGAGAGGGGATGCTAGCATGTGAGTGTATTTTACAATTACTAGCCAATGTTGTAATGTTTAGCTCCATATAAATCATCAATGTTTAATATTGGTAATTGGTGATGCATCACAATAGGTTTAAATGAATCAGGTTGTCATATTTTTCTGAAAATCTTGAAAATTTGTCTGGAAAAAATCGCAGAAAATCAGGATTTTGTTCTCCTGAAATAGTAGGAACCCTGAGTTAAGTTGGAAAATATTTGGTCCGCATGTTAGTGGGGCAATGACAATATGCTAACATCGCAGACATTGCTGCACTGAATACTGATGGAATCCAAATCGGCAGGCATGTGATGGTATGTACTGTGCAAGAGCATAAATATTTCTGAACACATGCAGGCATATGAAGTGTGAACATCTGATTTTAGTATGAAATAACATATATACAAAAAGATGGACAAAACAAGCAACTCATTGTTCAAACCTTCACAATGGAACACCAGGGTATTTTCTCTTTTATTCAATAGACTGATATGGTATTTATTCTTAATTGCTATCTTTGAGCACTGATTTACAGGAAGTAAATAACTTTTGTGAATTAGCTTGAAAATAGGAAGTATTTACTTTGTCAAATTTCTTTGTTTTTTCATATCATTGTGAATACCAGGAAATCTTCCCATCATGTATGCAGGCATATTGAACACAAACATGACATGCCAGCGTGGGTAACACGCAACGCTGCTGTTATTTGTGCATGATTAAAAGCCCATGTGGTCTACAGCATGTGCACATATAAAGGTACGGTTTTAAAAGGGAGTTAGAGAATATGCCCACTTCCTTTGTTCAGCGTATGCATAGTGTATGGTGGTGTGCGAGATTGAAAACCCACCTGCCTCACAAAATTGACTGTGTTTAGATCTAATGTGAAGATTTGAATAGGGAATTTCCTTTATTGTTCACCTTCTGTGGTCATCATATTCATAGTGTATGATGGTGTGAATGACATGGAAAGCTGCTGTTGTGTGTATGATTAGAAGCCGATCAGCCGGGCAGCATTGACTGATAGCTTCCTATAAGATGAATGCATGCTGTGATGATACGGATGGAAGTTATATCAAGGTCATCTCAAGGTCATTGCTAGAATGGTGTCAGGAATGTCACTATTTTGTTTGCCTGGTTTCTTCATTTTTCATATTTATAGTGTATGTTGGTGTGGATGACATCAAACTCAGCTGGTGTTTTGCACAAGATTAAAAGCCCACCTGCCTCACAGCATTGACTGATGACTTCCTACTAGATGAATGCATGCTGTGACAACAGGAATGGAAATGACATGAATGTCATAACAAGGTCATAGTTAGAATGGTGTCAGGAGTGGGATCAAGATAAACCTCTATCTGATGCCATCTGTCTGTAGTGGCCACCTGTGTCATATCTTCGGAATCGAATGTGTTCTAGAATTTGTGTATAACTTGTGCTTACTATAGTTTGTAGAGCAACTTTGTAACGATTTGAATGTGGAGTCGATTTTTTCCATGTTCTTCGCTAATAATCTATAAAGTGTATATAGCATTAAAGCTATTGTGTATACTTTTGGTCTATTTGAACAATTATTACGGTATGAATGGGAACTTATTTCTTTGGCACACTTTCTTTATTCAACATGTTCATAGTGTATAGTGGTGTGGATGACATGTGTTGGTGTTGTATGTATGATTAAAAGCATACCTGCCTCATACGATTGTCTGATTACTTCCTACAAGATGAACGCATGCTGTGATGATAGGGATGGAAATGATGTGAAGGTCATATCAAGGTCATTTCTATAATGGTGCCAGGAGTGAGATTCAGATATCATTGTGAGCAAAAGGGAAAACATTTTTGGACAAAGTAATCAACTCTATTTAAACCTTCACATTAGCTTCAATGACATAAAAGAAAGTAACTTACCATTTATTATATTATGCCTGTTTGACATTTATCTACATAATAGGATGTGAGTATCTAGCTTTTGTGAATGCTTGAATGAAGTTGTTTACTTTGTCCACAATTTTTGTCCCATCTGCTCACATTGTACATCACTGATTCTTTAAAACATTTTTAGCAGCCATCTGTAGTGTNAATTTTTGTCCCATCTGCTCACATTGTACATCACTGATTCTTTAAAACATTTTTAGCAGCCATCTGTAGTGATCATCTTATCTCCATAAAAAGAATGTGGGGTAGAACCTAACCTTTTGTGAATAACTGGCAAGGGAGTCGTTCATTTGTCCATGTTTTGTGCCCCCTATTCATAGTGTTTGATGGTGTGGATGACATGTGTACACGATTACAAGACCATCTGCCCTACAGCATTGACTGATGACTTCCTACTATTTGAATGCAACAGGAGTGGAAGTGATGGGAATGTTCTACCACGGTTATTGCTACTTTGGTGTCAGGAGTGGGATTTAGTTGTGTCACTGAAACTTTGTGGCCACCTGTCTCTAATGTTCATGTTTGTCACTTATCCTCAGAATAGAATACTCAAGAATCTGTCTATATAGGTTTTTCTGTCCACTGGGTAAATTATAAAGGTTTAAATAAGGATTTTATTGTTTGTCTTCATTCAAATTGCTCATAGTGTATGATGGCATTGATGACACACTTGGCTGTTATTGTATGTGTACAAATATTTTTGATCAGAAATCCTCAAATTATTGCATTTTCTATGATTATAAAAGGAATAATCATTGAAAATCATAGAGGGAAATATTGCTTTCCAACATAAAGTACATAGTAGGTAAAATGAATTTAACCACCAACATGTCAGGGGTCGTAGCAAATGTGCTTCTCTTTTGCAAGGGACAAGCAGAGAACATATGCATGATTGGCAACACCAACACCAAACTTGAATCTGCAATTTCCCCAATCCCAAGGGGCTGGCGTTGAAAAACACAGAAATTGCATGTAATTCATCAACATCAATCGCGATTCTTGACTCAGCAGACAACAAAAACACAAAATGCGTCAAAATCTTGCGAGCTGAACAAGATTTCGAGTGTGGCTTTGGAGGTGGTGATGAAGATGTACCTGCAGCGTACCAGGATTCAACATTGTACTAGAATTCACACATTGTGTATGGATGAGAGTTGTTTATTTTGTCCAATTTTTCTTGTCTGTCTTGCTCATAGTGCATGTGTCACTGTAAGGGGATAGTGCTAGAACTTTGCAATTGATCGGCATGCTAATAAAAATCATTGTTTCATCCATATCTTGTTATTAGCATTGGTCATGCAAACTTCTAACAGCATCCTGTAAGAGCAATTTTGATAGCGAAATAAACTGCTCACATCAACTAGTTAAATATGTCTTGTGCCTCGGATAAAATGTAGGGATGAATTCACAGAAAGAGAAAATTTAATGAATCTGTCTTCTCAATGAAATGTGAGATATGGAGTCTTGGATAATAAATGAGGTGCATTATTGGATCATATCTAGAACCACAGTGAAGGAGACTGTGTGGGAGTGGAAGGAAATATATTGCAGAAAAAGCAATTTGATCCACCAGTAGATTGAGCTTGAGAAAAGAGCCATGGGTCAGGTTGTGAATATCCTTACAAATTAACAATATGTGTAAGCTGATCAAGAGGAAATTATTTAACAAATAATTTAATATATGAAGAAGTGGTAATAGACTGGTATATTACTTGTAGTTAAATGACCCACCAGCATACAAAAACACAGGGCCATCGTAGTGAGAAGAGGGGACAAAGCATCTCCACAAATTGAAGAAGTTGAAAGGTTGAAAGGCGTAAATATTCATTATTGATTGATAAATGCCTTAAAATCCAAATTTAGTTAGTCTGTACTGCACTTTATAATGTATCGCTTCTTTTTATCTGATATTATGAGATTCATCTAACAAGGTATATTTTGATTGTTGTAATGACCTCAATATACTTGTCTTCCACTGTAATGTATTATGCAACCATATAGATGACAAGTGCCAGTGGGAGTCAGGTGGGGAACATTTTGCAAATTCGAGAAGCATGATTCAGATGAAGTTTGACCCGTTTACACAAAGAATATTTTCCATTCTTATTTGACTGTAAGGCATTTACCCTACAATCCTACTATAAAAAGTATTCTTTTAAAATCATTTTTACCCATTGAATACGGAAACCGGGAAGTCCCTACACACAGTATATGGGGATTACAGAATTCAGTAGTCACTATGTTAAGGACCTTGTTACACTGGGCTTCCACTATGAATAGACCATACAAAATTCAAGTTCAAGTAAGAGTCCAGTGAAGTGTTTTTCCTCAAGGTTAGTAGAAAGATTGACCCTGCTATGAGGTTGACCCATTTACACTCTATAATAAATTGGTTTACCAAATATTTAAATTGTCTGCGTTTCTTGCAAACGAATATAGTTACATGGTATTCCTTAAACCGCTTGATAATGATAAGACTGCAATACTTGAAAACTAGTTTGCATGCATTACTTGTTGCTTTGTTGGGCAAGCTTTAGGGTTGTCAAGAACAACCTTTTTGAATGACTAAAATTTGCGTCTATAAGTAAGCACGCCTATTTTAAGGAACTTGTTATACTGGGCTACCACACAGATGACAAGTGCGAGTAAGTGTTTAGTGAAGTGTTTTTCCTCAAGGTTGGAAGAAAGATTGACCCTGCAATGAAGTTGACCCATTTTCACTTGACAACTTTCCTCCTTGCTTTCAATTTTAAGAAATATACCCATAACCTGTTGTAGAAAGGTATTTTTTGAATATCTTTAAGAATCTTGTTATATTCTATCTCCACTGTAATATGAAATATAACACCAAACAGACTATAACTACTCTCCGATGAGTCATTAGTTGTTAACATACATGTGTGAACAAACCGTCCAAAGTGCTAAGAGATAGTGCTTAGAGATTCTGCCTGAGAATTGAAAAAAAAATACTCTGGTAACATAATAGTTTCTGACATAAATTTGTAGACTGATAATGAATCATAATAATATGTCTTCTTTTCACTAAGTTTGCTCTCATTATACCATGGCAGGGTGCAAAGGGTTCAAATGCACTTCATTTCATATTCTGAGCTGTACAACCCTTGGGTTAGAAAGATCAAAATGATGACAAAGGTACCCCTTTAAAAAAAGAAATTGAAACATACCTTTATAAGAAATAAAATGTATGAAATAAAATCATCTTATTTATGTTACATACTAGTAAGTCATTACTGATTAATTTCTATGTGTGAACGAGCCCTGTAGATTAATAAGGGCTCCGGATTTGAGAAGTGAAAAGAGATAGTTGAGATAACATTTACCCAACGGCTAAGATTTCATCAGAAATCTGTAAAATGACCCTTCATCAAGATGATGTGTCTTCTTTTCACCATTTTTTTGGTAGTATGAAATCAATAATAGAAAAGAAACAAAATCTTCTTTTCCCTGTGATAGCAGTCATTTCTGATTAATTTCCACATGTGTGTGAACGAGCCCTGCAGGTTAATAAGGACTCCGGACTTGGAAGTGAAAAGAGATAGTTGAGATAACATTTACCCAATGGCTAAGATTTCCTCAGAAATCAATGGCATGCGCGTGCTATGAAGTCTGATTGGAGACAAAGACATTGGGACATCGATAGAGCCCCTCATAAATGTTTCAGAGTATTATAAAATGATAATCCCGAAATAATTGAAAGGTGATTAAATGCTACCTCATACAGTCAAACCTGTTGTAGCGGCCACCTGTCTATAGCAGCCACCTGTCTATAGCAGCCACCTGTCTATAGTGGCCACCCTAATTGGCTCCCTCCAGACTAAGATTTGTTGCAGAACCTGTNGTGATTTTTGGATTCAGCACCTCGGATTCACTCTAAATCAGCAAAGAAATCGCAGACAACTTTTTTTCTGTTGACCAGTGTAATTATAAGACTACAGTACTTGGAATCCAGTTTGCATGCATTACTTGTTGCTTTGTTGGGCAAGCCTCAGGTAAG
Organism: Temnopleurus reevesii; assembly: GCA_036244855.1. Classification (NCBI taxonomy): domain Eukaryota; kingdom Metazoa; phylum Echinodermata; class Echinoidea; order Temnopleuroida; family Temnopleuridae; genus Temnopleurus; species Temnopleurus reevesii. The sequence continues at coordinate 56,124 of BQKZ01003417.1, forward strand.
CTTTAGGGTTGTGAAGAACAACCTTTGTGTTAGAAGTATGCATAACATTTTCATCCATTAGTAGACCTTGTTATCAGGGTTCTTTTTAATAGCCGGTAACCGGTTATTTTTTCCGTCTATAACGCTGATCGTAACCGGCTGTGGCCGCACCCCAAAAAAAATGTTTTTTTTTTATTTTATTTTTTTACATTTTTAGGTAGCCTCTCTCATCTTAAGCTCTGTTATTTTTCTTAATTTTCACCTATTTTGATTTTACTATTCCTACTCTTTTTCTTCACTAAATAAATAATAATAATAATCTCTTCATAATCAGAATATTGTGCGCTTAGAAACATTTGTATTATGCCTAATAAATGTTATGTATTATTATTATTTAATTTAAAAAAAATTTGAGTAAGCAAGTCATCTGAAATATTTTTCAGAAATTTAGAAATTTAGAAATTGAACTTTTGTAAGAGGTAATGCAAGTGCTTCTTAACAGGATTCATTTGTCTAGATATGTGCAGTTTGTATTTCTTTTTTTTAACTAAATAGTTAAAGTCATCACCAGTCAGATGACAGAGACTCGGTGCATTTAGTAATTGTTTATTTATTATTTTTTAAATTATTTATCATTTAAAACAGTATCTACAAAGTCCAATTTAAATGCCCTCCTGAAACCCCTAGGACCCCGCTGGGGGACTCACAGCCCCCAGACCCCTGCTTTTTTATCGGAAGTAACCGCCTGTGAATCATGAGTTACCTGCTATCAAAAAAATTAACAAGAACCCTGTGTTATACTAGGCTTCCACTATGAATAGACCATACAAAATTCAAGTTCAAGTAAGAGTCAAGTGAAGTGTTTTTCCTCAAGGTTAGTATAAAGATTGACCCTGCTCTGAAGTTGACCCATTTACACTCGATAATAGATGGGTGTACTTAATATATTCAAATTCATGTGTGTTCCTTGGAAACGAATATAGTTACATGGTATTCCTTAAACCGGTTGATAATGATAAGACTACAGAACTTGGAATCCAGTTTGCATACACTACTTGTTGCTTTGTTGGGCAAACCTCGGGTAAGCTTTAGGGTTGTGAAGAACAACCTTTGTGTTAGAAGTATGCATAAAATCTTCACCATGAGTAGACCTTGTTATACTGGGCTTCCATTATGAATAGACCATACAAAATTCAAGTTCAAGTAAGAGTCCAGTGAAGTGTTTTTCCTCAAGGTTAGTAGACAGATTGATCCTGCTGTGAAGTTGACCCATATGTAGATAAGTTTACTAAATATATTCAAATTAAATTGCGTTTCTTGCCAACGAATGTTGTTACGTGGTATTCCTTAAATTGGTTGATAACGATAAGTCTACAATACTTGAAAACTAGTTTGCATGCATTACTTGTTGCTTTGTTGGGCAAGCTTTAGGCTTGTCAAGAACAACCTTTGTGAATGAATAAAATTTGCGTCTATTAGTAAACCCGTCTATTCTAAGGAACTTGTTATACTGGGCTACCACACAGATGACAAGCCATCGGGTAAGCTTTAGGGTTGTGTAGAACAACCTTCGTGTTTGAAGTATGCATAAAATTTTAATCCATTAGTCGACCCTGCTGTGAAGTTGACCCATTTTTGCTTGATAAAGCCCTGGTCACATAGGGCCCCGGAAGCAACACGATTCACCCCGACTCTTTGTTAATTCACAGTTAGCTGCCTCAGAACAACGAATCGGTGAATCGTGTTGCTTCCGGGGCCCTATGTGACCAGGGCTTTAGAGATTCAACCTGAGAATTGAAGAGAAGAGGAAAGAAATGGTAACAACAGTTTCTGACATAAATCTGTAGAATGATAATAATTAATCATAATTATATGTCTTCTATTCACCGCGTTTGCTCTGATTATACCATGGCAGGGTGCAAAGGGTTCAAATGCACTTCATTTCATATTCTGAGCTGTACAACCCTTGGGTTAGAAAGATCAAACTGATGATCCCTTATTAAAATAATTGAAACATACCTTTATAAGAAATAAAATGTATGAAATAAAATCATCTTATTTATGTTACATACTAGTAAGTCATTACTGATTAATTTCTATATGTGAACAAGCCCTATAGATTAATAAGGGCTCTGGACTTGAGAAGTGAAAAGAGATAGTTGAGATAACATTTACCCAACGGCTAAGATTTCATCAGAAATCTGTAAAATGACCCTTAATCAAGATGTGTCTTCTTTTCACCATTTTTTTGGTAGTATGAAATCAATAATAGAAAAGAAACAAAATCTTCTTTTCCCTGTGATAGCAGTCATTTCTGATTAATTTCCACATGTGTGTGAACGGACCCTGCAGATTGATAAAGGCTTTGGACTTGAGAAGTGAAAAGAGATAGTTGAGATAACATTTACCTAACGGCTAAGATTTCGTCCGAAATCAATGACACATGCGTGAGTTGAAG
>BQKZ01003418.1:18279-33683 GCA_036244855.1 Temnopleurus reevesii
AAAAAAATGTTCAAATAGCAGGTATAATTGGCGCCAAACAATATCATAAATGTATAGAGTGACACACACAAACGAAGGTTCTTGCTCAGCAACGTCTGCATATGACGTCATAATGATCGACAGATCGATGTCCCAACCCACCGGACTCCCGCGCTCCGTTTTTGAGGGGCATTCCAAACAACCATAATAATTTTTTTATTTTTCACCTCTATGAAATAAAAAGAGATGAAAAAAGTGGTGGATTTCAATGTTTATTGAAAAGATAAATCAGAAAAAGTTAAGTTACATTTTCATAAAAGTTCCCCTTTAAATTTATGGTGTATTTACGTAGAGAGCTTGCACATCATTTTAATTGTAGTTGACAGCATGACTGCCGATTTTCCTCCAACGGTTTTTCAGCTGTGTAAAAGAACTTTGAACAATAGAAATTTTGTATATTCTTTCCCTCTTTCTCACCCTCTCACTCTCTCTCTTTCTCTCTCTCTCACTCTCTCTCTCCTAAACTCTGGAACAAATTGCCAATAGAAATACGATCATCTCCATCTATTTTAATTTTTTTTTAACGTGTTGAAAACTCATTTATTTCTTGAAGCTTTTCAATAATATTTCACAGACCCTAACATCACAGCACAGTAGGTTATATCCATATAGCATAGCTGCCAACTGTTACTAATTTTTAGTAATCATTACTAATTTTGGCATCAGAGTGATCAATTTTAATGGTAATTACATGAAAGATTACTATTGTTTGCAACCATTCACTTCAATGTATAACATGTGAAGATTACTAAAATGTTTTTTGATTATTACATATTTCCGCTTGGCCATGTTGGCAGCTATAGTAAGGTGACTGCGCTATATAGATTATTGAATTATTATTATAATTATTCTCTCCTTCACTCTCTCTCACTAGACAACACGATGCAGCTGAATTCTTACTGAGCCTTCTCGCTGAACTAAGTGAAGATGTCAACAGAGTCAAAAATCCACCAAGGCTAGGTGCCATGCCAGAAAATCTTAAGTAAGTAAATTAATAGTCCAGGGCCCTATTGCTTAAAAAGTCAGAAATTTAACGCAACTAAATTTTCAACCAATCAGGAGTGCATATTTAGGACTTGCATTTAATTGTGAGAGTTGCGTTTAAACACAACTTTTTATGTAATAGGACCAAGAGTTAAAATTAATTACTGTCACATCTGCAAGAATCAAACTTGAATTGTTATACTTTTGTAAGCAAAACATACAAACTGTGTGATTTTTGTTATTCCAAGAGATTTAGGCAGACTTTCCAGAACAGTATGTTCAGGAGGAGGGGGTGGGGGCATTTAAATGGTCACTTGACGATAGCAATTTGGAATTCATTTAGAATAATTTAATGGACATTAATTAAATTTGTTTGCTTCCATCAACTGTTTAATACACAGAATTTGCTGTGTTATAAGTGCTCATTTGACAAAGAATCTGATTTTAGGATGGCTTCTCTCTTGTAGAACAATACAGGATATTTCAAGTCCTTGAGATATGATGTTGGAAAGTGCATGAAAGCTCAGAATAGGAGATTTTTTTTTCTGAAAATATCTGAAAATAGGATTTTTGATAAAAAAAACAAATTTTTGAATGATTATTCCTCTTCTAACCACTAGACCCGCTGATCTTGCCAGTCTGATGTGGCGTCGCCAGCAACAGCTGACCCAGTCCATCATCTTCGACCTCTTCAATGGTCTCACGCGAAGCACGCTACGATGCTCTACGTGCGACTATGTCTCAGTGACCTTTGAACTCTTCTATGACCTCTCAGTGCCTATTCCTACGGTAAGTTTATTGACCTTAATGACTTTAATGAATTTGACCTCTTTTTCATTCTCACCAGTAGCAATTTATGCTGTTTGACTTTTGAATACGTCAACGGTCTTTGATATCTTTGACATTCTTCAGTCTCAATGAAGCTCTCTATGATGCTCAAATGGCGCCTAAATCTCAATGACCTTCGAACTCTTCCATGACCTCTGTATGCCTATCCTCACAAGAAGTTCAGTGTTCTTTCGAAGATGGTAATCTTTGAACTCTCAAGCGGTCTCAGGGTCTGCATGTTGCGCTGCTAAACACATGACTTTGTCTCAGTGACCTTTGAACTCGTCTATGACCTCTCAGTGCCTATTCTAACGATAACTTTATTGACCTTATTTTCATGACTTTGGATTTCTTCAGAGGTCTTATTAGTGCCTATTCCTACGGTAAGTTTATTGACCTTTTTAGTACGTACATCTTTGACTTCTTTAGCAGTCTCAAAAGAAGCAGGCTCTGATGCTCACCTTTGAACTCTTCTTCGATCTCTTAGTGCCTAATTCTAAAGTAATTTCTTTAAATACTTTTTTAGTACATTCATCTTTAAGATATTTTAGTCTCAAGGAAGCTCTCTATGATGATCAAATAGTGCCTTAATCTCAGTGACTTTGGACTATTCTATGACCTCTCTATGCCTATTCTCACAAGAAGTTCAGTGTCCTTTTTAATTCATTCATCTCTCATTTTCTTTACGGCCTCACACGAAGCATACTACGATACGCGACTTTCAATCATTTTTAGTGACCGTTTATGCATTGTTTAGGTTCAGACATTGCTTTTTGTTGTATGAAATACGAGATGGATAATATTTCTTTCTTTCCTTTCCTACTCCAGGGTTGCAGTAGCCTTGATGATGCCTTAGAGCTCTATACCAAACCAGAAACATTAACGGGAGACAACAAATTTGTAAGTTTATTTTTGTTATTTCTTTGAAATTTCATTGAAAAAAAATTGGAATTAAGGGGCTCATCAGAGATAAAATGGCAATTAAAAAGGGTAGAATATTGTGGAAGAGATTACCTGTCAACATTTTGAAATTTTAAATCGAGACACTTTGGTACAGTTTGCGGGGTATTATTTCTACTGTTCGAGGCCAGTAATGGTAGTAATTATGAAAGATTTTTATATCCGTCATAAAAAGATTGTGAGCAAGTGATTGGTCTAAATCCCTTCACGTGACTATTGATTTCTCCCGCCGACATCATAATTCACATAAACGTGACGTCATCCGTAAATAGTTCAGGAAACTATTACCGACCTCAAGATGAACTATTACAGGATAACGTTTCTTTGAAGTAACAAAATGATGCGCGCTGTTCATGCTTTATGGCAAAGCTGATACGTGTTATGATCGATTGCCACGCGTGCCTGGTCATGTGGAGCACATGCTCAGTGCCTGGGCGGCCGGGGCAGTGTAGCCTACTGTGTCGTGTACACCGATTTGCAAGAAGGCAAGGCTGCCTAATTTTGACGTGTGCCAGTTTCCACTTCCTCGTTTTCTGTTTGGATCCATTATTTACAGAATAATTGAAAAAAAAATGAAAAATCTAATCTAACATTAGGACTAACATTGTCTGTGTTATCGATGACGGATATAAACCGATTATTTACTGTCTTCAGATGAGTTTATTGAAACCATCATCCCTTCAATCACGCCGATCGAGAGGATGCTCCCTCAGGATGATAGCCACTCGGCGTGAATTCGGGGAAGATAGTTCCCACTACACAATCAGGCAGCCGGGAATAATCGTTTACTAGCGACGGGCCTTGTACGGGGAATGTAAGGGGGACAGTTTGGGACAATGTCTATATTTGTATAAACCTCTGTCTGAATTTAAACCTGCTTTATGAATGTAATTCAATGAGTTCTAATGCATGAATTAATGTTTCGTTACTTTTATATCCATTTTATCTGCAGAGATGTGAGAAGTGCAAGGCATTGCGATCAGGTACAAAGAAGATGGAGATAGAGAGATGCCCCAAAGTACTCATCATCCGTAAGTTACCATCAAATCATAAGAAGGAAAATGATGATAAGGAAAATAATAACAATGATGACAAAGATGACAATAGTAATGCTGATAGTGATGATAATTCATGAAGTCTGTACCCTGCAACTCTGTTAAACAAGTTTTGTGTTAACAAAACCCTTGCTTTAACTGGTGGACATCTGTGTGCGGACATTTTAAGCAATAGATATTTATGCCGGGTTTTCATTCACAACAATAAACATACCAATTCATGAACAATAAGATTATGTGTTGGTCTATGTCTGATCTTCCTTAGACTGAACTGAAGTGTTCTTCATCATCAGCACACATTTTTACAGAATTTACCATTGAATATTTACAATTCGTAATGGTAACCTCATTTGGAGCTGGAAAATGGTTATTTTGATACATATTTTATCTCTCTATGGCAGAACTGAAGCGGTTTTCATCATCGCACACAGGCCTAACAAGGAAAGTGGACACGCATGTTGACTGCCCTCTCCATGGACTTAGTCTAAGCAATAACCTTTCACAAGATGGTAAGATATGAGATATTATACCACTTTGGAAGATCCTTGACACCTGATTGGCTAGTTGCAGGTCACATGAAATAAAAATAACAACTTTTGTATGGCAACTGTCGTTTCCATGGACCTAGTTACATAGAGCCCGAAAGCAACATGATTGAACACGATTCTTTGTTTAGTTCCCAATTAACTGCCTCGGAACAAAAAGTCGTGTGTCGACCGGGCATCTCTGTGACAGGGGCATTAGCAATAAGCTATCACAAAATAATGTACGATGGACCAATTAACTATACATATTATTTTTATATCAGATACGCTTTTATACTCTTATTCTTTAATTGTCACAATTGCTAGGGGTGTTTTATTAATACAATCCACTTTACCAAGTAGGGACAAAAATGAAAACCTTTTATACATGTACAATTTTGTGTTTTTGTTTTTCCCATTGATACTTGTTCTCTTCCTCCCATTCAAAGAATCATGTAGCTTTCACATGCCAAGATTCCTTATAAAATTTTGCTGTTGCTATTTTGTTTTTCAGCTGATCCCTGTTCTCGATACCAGTTACAAGCTGTGTGTAATCACTATGGAGGGACGGCAGGCGGTCACTACATAGCGTACTGCAGACATCCAGATGATGATCAATGGTACAAATATGATGACGAAAGGTGAGTGGTACATTTATATTTACCCTTATACCTTTAAAAGTTTGTTGTACTTCGACGAACGAATTGGAATGTAAACGGAGAGTTTTATCAACTTTGTGTAATTACTATGGAGGGATGGCAGGTGGATACTAAATAGCAAATTGTAGACATCCGAAAGATGATCAGTGGTATAAATATGATGACGAAAGGTTAATGGTACATTTATATTTACCCTTAGTAAGTTTATTGTACTTTGAAGAAAAAAAATGAATTTAAAAGAAGAGTTTTGCTAGCTGCGTGTAATCACTATGGAGGAATGGCAGGTGGTCAGTACATAGCGTACTGCAGACATCAGGATGATGATCAATGGTGCAAATATGATGACGAAAGGTGAGTTGTAGATTTATCTTTACCTTTAAACCTTTAAAAGTAATCTTGAAAAAAAAATTGAATTTGAGTTAGAGTTCGTATGTAGCTGTGTATAATCATTTTGGAGGGATGGCAGGTGGTCAGAACATAGCGTACTGCAGACATCCGGATGATGACCAATGGTACAAATATGATGACGAGAGGTGAGTAGTAGATTTATATTTTCAAAATCCTGTGACGAGTTGCCTGTAATTTGCAAAAAGTTGCCTTTTAAGATAGTGTTTTAATATTAGTGTGTAATAGATATAATGGGTACCAGACGGTCACTAAGTAATGTACTGCAGACATTCGGACAATGTTAAATGGTACACATATGATGACGAAAGGTGAGTGATTTAAAAGGAGTGTGTCATTTACATCAAATTGGTATTTCAAGGTGCACAGGCATTTGCTCATATTGTCTGAAAATGTAGCCTGGGAAATGGCCTTCATTTGAAATATTCTGCAAATGGGTTTATGTCATTGTATGCAAATGAGCTTTCATTTATTATACAGACTAGTGCATCATTTTAAGATGAAGGTTGTGTAAGGGTTTTGAACCATAACCCTGTGGTTTAAAAAGCAGGAGTCAAATCCACTACATCATGATGCTTCCAAAGAAATTTTTGAAAATATACTTTACAAAACAACTGACAATGTGCTTATAACCAGATGTTAAGTCCTGAACATTCAGGAAGTTGTGATAATGCTTAATTTTTCTGATTTCTCTTCCTTGTTTTTCAGGGTTACGCAGCTAAAGGAGTGCAATGTGGTCACATCAAGTGCTTATATACTCTTCTATACCTCAAAGCTAAGCCGGAAAGACTCGAGATTATGAAACAAAATACATGCCAAAGAGAATTTAGTAATCAATTATCATCATGCAGCGAATCCTGAGAGAAATCTTAAGCACAGAGAGAATTTAGTGATCAATCTTCGTTACGCAGAGCATCCCGGGAAAATCTAGAGCTCGGAGACAGGCTCCTCTGACCTGGAAAGTCTAAAGCAGAGAGAGAATTTAGTACTCAATCATTGTTACGCAGAGAATCTTCTAAAAGTCTCAAGCTCGCAGATGAGCTCTTCTAAGCGGGTAAGACCTAAGATGCTGGAGCATGCTATCTGGAGCAAGTCACTGCTATAGATACCTGCCAATGAGCAACTACATATGAGTTATCATTACACAGCGAATCCTTTCAAAAATTTGAAGTGTCAAGACATATTCTTTTGAGTGAGATATACCTAAGGGGATGTTGTTCAAAATAACTGCAAATCAACTGCAACTTTGCAAATTGTATCGCGCATTTTTGTTCGTGCACGGTATGCGCATTTAACAAGACGCGCATGAAACAATGATTTTTTTATTGGCACGTTATGCAACTTTTGCAACTTTTGAACAACACACCCTAAGATTTTTAAACATGCTTTCTGTAGCAAGTCAGTGGTACAAATACTTGCCAAAGAGCACCCAGAAATCTGTAATCATTACACAGCGAATCCTGAAAAATTTGAAAGCAAAGAGACGAGTTCTTCTGACCTTGAAGGACTCGAAGACCCTGAAAATGCCATCTGAAGCCAATGACTGATACAAATACATGTCAAAGAATACCTAGAAAATAAAGGAATTATCGTTTCAAAGCAAATCATGAAAAAAACTCACGTTACTTAGACAAGGTCATTTAATTCCGAAATATTCAAGACTCTGAAACATGTCATTGAAAGCAAGCTTCTGCTACAAATACCTGCCAAAGAGCACCTAGAAATCAATCATCATTACACAGCGAATCCTGAAAAAAACCTCACAGAGACAAGGTATTCTGAGCGAGGAAATACCAGAGAGTTTTTAAACTCCACTCCAATCTGCCGTATCCTTTCAAAAGTGGAAGGCCACCATTTTTTCACTCTTTTAAAAAAAATGAAAGTATTCATCAACTAAAATAAAGCCTCATTTACACATTTTTGTTGTACATTCAGATTCAAATTAGGCAATATTATTCCTTTTGCACTTTTGTTCATAATAAAGAGTAATAATACAAAATTACACAGGTTGGATGATAGTGTTTTGATGGAGGTTTTGATCCATAAAAAGATTCAAGAAGGGTGTCAGACAATTACAGTACAACTAAAACATTTGATTTAGCATCGCAAATGATCAAATTGGGTAGTTCCCGAGATCGGTAGTATCAATCTATATGTAGTCTCAGAGATGTCAGAATATCATAATACAACTAAAAATTTTCCTATAGTGTCACAAATGATCAAATTACCAGTTGTTCAGTGATTAAAAAAAACAAAACATACAGGCTGTAAGTGAGAGTAACTTGTTTATGAGCACAAATTCTCAAAAAAGAAGGGCGGTGACACTGTATTATTACCTGAATATTAGCCAAAGTTTTCTTTTTGCTCAGTCATGTTTCAGATATGTCCATGCACTAGGATTTTTAGTTGCAGTATGGACAGTTTGATGAATAATTCGTTTGATGGGTGTCCCTATTTACCACTCACAGGTGGTATATTTTTTTACCTTTGAAGTCAAGTATTTTTCTGGCTCCCTGTATTAATATGACCCTTGTAATAATCCATGGCTGACCAATAACAAATTTTGAGAAGAAATACCCACGTCTTCCATGTCTAAATATCTTGTGCAAAACTGTAAATATGCGCACTATCCTTTTAGCTATTATTATTAAAGTTTTAAAACAAGAGATTCTCCTAAGCTATCACTGTGAGCAGAAGAATTTGGTCAAAGTTACAAGTTTCATTCAAGCATTCACAATAGCTTGATGGGCACAAACAAAATTATTTCCCTCCCTCTTATTCTGTAAAGAAATATCAAACATTTGTCATACATTTACAGTGAAGAAACAAGGAAGCCACTTTCTTTTGTATTCATGAAGCTATTGTGAACGCTTTAATGAATTTGTTTAGTTTATCCATTTCCAATTTCCCTTACGCTTACAGTGTATCAACATTGATATTAAATTAAAGGGAATACATGTGTCCATAAATTATTTTTCCGATGTTCAATATGTATTCATATTTTTCCCACTCGTATTCACATGCCACATATCTTTTGCATTTGGATATGAAGCATTGGAGAACAAGGGAATGAAAATGACAAAAAACAACGAAAACTAGAACTTGCATGGTGTACTAAATATTCAAATAGGCTTACGGTTGCAAATACATGTAGGCTTGCGGTTGCACCAAGTGTTGTAGGGTTATCTTTCAAGAAATATTCCTGAAAAGGCAAAAGCTAAAAAAAAACCCCAAAACAATGTTTCAAATAGATTTAACTAACCCGTCCTCGGGTGAAGCAATCATGAGCATTGAGAGAATCTCACGAGAAGAGAACACGAATGGTGAATGAAGAGAATCAGGAAGTGGCAACCTATAAGTAGGGTGAGAGAATGAAACATTTGTGTCCACAACCATTATCAACAATGAATAGTTACATGCAGCTGTACATGCTATATTTTCCATTGAGAGAGAAATTTGGTTTCAACGGCGAATATTTACGCCAGGAGAAGAAGAAAGAGAGAAGGAGGCGACCGGCCGGGATCGAACCCGCGACCAACACAGGTCATTTATGACTGTCCCAAACAGCTTGATTACAGGCGCACGCCATGACGCCTCATTGATCTGGCCAGTACCTTTTATAGACTTTATCAACATGGCATATTCACAATTTTTTCCATGATAACTGCCATGATATGAACATAGCGTATTCATTATGCTCATACACGTATTCATTTTGACAAAGTTATTGTTTCCTATTCAAATGCATTTATTAAATTTCATTAAAATAAAACACATAAACAATATAAGTATAATAAAATACATATAAACAATCAACAAGACAGTAAATTGAAGAGGAAAAAGTAGGATGAAAGACAGGGGGACAACATATACAGTACATAAATAATTTTTAATAAATTATTAACAGCATTTAATATATACAGGCAGCTCTATGCCCTACATTTTCCATTGATCTGGTCAGTACCTTTTATAGACCTTTTATTAACATGGCATATTCACAAAAAAAAAATTCATGATAACTGCCATAATATGAACTATTGTATTCATATTGGCTCAGACACACGTTCATTTTGACTAAGATAGTTTATAAATTATGCACAAATGCCATACTATGTACAGTTGTATTCATAATGTTTCTTGGATGCGCATTCATTTTGATTAGGTTTTGATTAAAATCGCGCACATCTGACCCCAAACAAATCTTGTACCGGTAACTAAAAATTGTCACCAACATCGACAAAAAAACACATACAGGGCCACATATCTACAGCTGTTTAGGCTGAATCGGTAGGGCACATGAGATTTTAATGATAGTATGCCTTCTAGAGCTGGTTTTGTATCTCATTTTACCTTGACGTTGACACCATGAATGTCACAACCTGGGCCCCATAACATAAAGGTTTGCGATTATTTGCTTTTTGATTTTGCGATCAATTGCAAACTTTAGTACATGATTTGCCATAGACTTGCGATTGATATCAGTCGCTATCAGATTAGCAATTAATCGCAAACCTTTATGTTACGGGGCCCTGATGTATGCAGGGTGTCCCCCTAAAATTGTCTCCAGGAAACTAGCAATACAGAAATCACTTTAGGCAACATAAATTTACCATAAACTTTAATCTGGTACTGCTCCCCTAAAGGGTCTTAACTTTAAAATGGTCAGGCTGATTCTGATGTAATAAAGCTTGTCATCTAATTGAAAATTATCCTGGATATGGCTTGGGAGGTGTTTCACCAAGATAAGAAAGACTTTACATACGACTTTAAGTTTGAGACTGGTACCAGTTCTTTTGATAAATGGTAAATAGCATTACGCATATTCAGCGCAAGAACAGATGCCAGTCGAACGTAGAGTCTTGCGTAAAGTCTTTCTTATCTTTGTAAAACACCTCCCAGGTTGCTGGAAGCATTTGGATAGATACCTTGTGTCAGTAATTGCGTTATTATTATTATTCATTGTTAAAAAAGATAGTTATAAAATTGTAATAAACCTATGTAAGTTGGGTGTTGCAAGAAAGTTAAGATCTCATGCTAGTTATTGTTATTCTGCACTGGCCAATCAAATTCAGTGTTGCATGTTCATCTTCATAAAACTGGCGGTGTTGAACCAATCAGAATGGTCCTTTCATTTTGTCATTAATTTGCAATCGACATGCAACTAGCTACAACTTTCTTTCAACATCCAGTAGTTTTGTATAGTATGTGAAAATTCCAAAGAACAAATAAATGAATTGCCTTATAGTTACAAAGTGCTAAATTGGGGTTATAGAGCCTCTAATTTCTTCGGGAAAACATTGTACCTCTTAGGGGGTGTTGCTCAAAATCAACTGCAAATCAACTGCAACTTTGCATATTGTAACGCCCATTTTCATTCGCGCGTGGTGTGCGCATTTAACAAGACGCGCCGCGTGAAACAATGATTTTGATTGGCGCGTACTGATCAACTGCAACTTGTGATGAATTGCAACCTTTGAGCAACACCCCCTTATTGCACTGCCAATGAATCTTTATTTAGTGTTAGAAACTGTAGCTAGTGAATTTCATAATCAAGTTACTTTAGAAGTTTGTGATGTCTACTTGTTGTGTACAATGATTATTGGATAAAAATTACTCTTTGGTTTGAAATGTTTTTAGAAATTCTGGTTTCAAGTTGCCAATTTGAAGGACAGATATAGCCCCAAAATAAAAAATAAAAAAAACATTTTTCAAAGGTTAAAAACTCAACCCATGGAGGAATACCAAACATTTTTTTGGGACCATCTAGTATTTTCTATAACACTGTAAAGCGCTGTGATACATATTTCTCTAAGAGCGCTCTATAAATGCCAATATTATTATTATTATTATTATTATTATAGCATTGGCAATTACAAACCTAAGCCTATATTTGGAGTATGCATCAAACATTCAGAGTAAAACACTTTTTTTCTTTTCTTTTCGGAGTGACAATGACATGCTTGTTCTTGAAGGGAATTTGAATATGAAAATAATGGACTTCACTATTTTTATTTTTACAAGAGACAGATATAATAGTGGAGGCTTGTCGTTTAGCCAAGTTGTACACATGCACCAGGGGTCTAATTCAATGTCACAGGTTTGGGATGGAGATTTCAAACATTTCTCAAAATATTACAGTTTGGTAAAAACTCAAAATTTTGTCTCTTGTTATAAAATGTTTTGACCTTGAGTGATATTACAGTATTTGTTGATTCGATAATCAGTTAATAATGATTTTGGTATCGTGTTTCTGACAAGGAATTGAAATGCAATACTATTCTTGGCTATATATGAGAATCTATCTCACTCAAGCTGAACGTATTTGGAATGAATTAAAAAGGGAAAAATTATGGTAGCTTTAATTCAATCTAAAAAAAAAATGCATGAAGTTTCTGTTCATAAAAACCATTACCATGCTACAGTATTTCTATTTTGTGCCAAAAATCATTTACATTTTGGTTTTGATTTTAGTTACGATTTAGGCGTGATGTTTATATCTAGATGAATTTTGTAGCTAAAATAAGAATGTAGAAGTATCATCATCGCTTTTACGAATCAGCGTGCAAAGACGTGGTTGCGTGGAAACCGAAAACCCAAATTTCAGGGAGGCTAACTGTTCCGGAATATGCCCAAGGTGCATTTTCATAGGAGTTTAAGGCTTTCATTTCAAGTGAATAGCTGATGATATGGTTATTCTTGTCATGATTTCTTTTAGCTTTGTACAGCTTTTGTGTTCTTCACATTTTAATTGTTTGCCCATGCATATTCAGGAGCAGTTGGCATCTCTGTAACTTGACCGTTAGCACAATGACTTTCTTTTGAAATGAAGTATCGATTCTCTAGCTCTTGCCTCCATGTGATTGTTGCCATGTTGGTTTCCTGCGAACATTCTGTGTCTTTATGCCTATTTGCGAAACTGCTGGGTGATATGTATAGGTATATGTTAAGAATCTGATAATCAGATACTCAAATACAAGATACTAAAAAAAAAATACAGACATTTGCAATGATATTTAATACAAGGTACATGTAATTTATTTATCTCTGAAATTTAAGGACTGAAACCGTATGGAAAATGCATGTTTAAAGTATATTATATATGTATCCTGTGTGGTGTTTCACCAAATCATTCTTAAAGTTACGAACGACTTTAAGAGAGACTGGAATATGTTAGCAAGTGTAATGCATGTAAGATTCTTGATCATTCTGCTCAAGAACTGGTACCAGTCGTACGTAAAGTCATTCTTAAAGTCTTTCTTATCTTGGTGAAACACTGCCCAGATTCAGAAACATTCTGTGATACTCAAATGTTCAATTCGATGTCACCATAAACTTCTTAAACTTTTCACCCGTTTCGATTGTTCATAAGTGTGAAACTGAATGAAAATGAAGATTTCCTTTATTCAGATCTGAACACACATTGAAAATCCCTAGTATATTTTAGCTATGATAAAAATGAAAATTTGTATTTAAATTTATTTTATTAATGGTAATATGATTGAGAGATATATATTATAAATACAGACTGCAGTTTGCTGTTGAGTATTTAATGAAAAGTAGAAGTAGTAAAATAGTAACAGTTTTATTTAGTTTCTGTTGATTTTCTTTAACGATCGATGATTTTACAAGTGTGCTTCTATTTATTTCATATTTAAATTATTAACATTTGTACAAGTTGGAACTTGTGAATTGTTGATGCTCTAAATGTAAATCAATGTATCATTATCAATATTTTTAAGTTGTAACAGTTGTAGAAGAAATGCACTGTTCTATTTTCACAAATTTTTGAGGTGTTGCTAGAAACTAATTTGCAAATCAACTGCAAGTCATTTGCAAATTGATATGCGTACATTAATTTGGGAATGTTCTGTGCTCTTGAAGCACATGAAATAATAATTTTTAGTACTGCATGCCGATCAACTGCAACTTGCAATTGATCACAAGCTTCTAGCAACACCCCCTTTGAAGTTCTTTGCCAATCATTGATCCAACCATTGTTATGAAATACCCCAACTGTGAAGTTTTTGCAGTAATACAAATTAAAATGAGAGAAGTGTTGCCGCTAATAGGGAATATGCATGAGGATAGAAATTATGATGAGAATCCCCAAACAGCTGAACCAATAGGCGGGTTTAATTATATATTCAAATTTATGTGCGTTTAACTTAATTACGTAGTATTCCATAGACCGGTTGATAACAATAAGACCACAATACTTGGAATCCAGTTTGCATACATTACTTGTTGCTATGTCGGGCAAGCCTCGGGCAAGCTTTCGAGTGGTCAAGAACAACCTTTGTGTTAGAGGTATGCATAAAATTTGCATCTATTACCAAACCCGCCTATTTCTTCAAGAAAATGAGAATGACAACAATAACTATATGCTCCTTATGATAAAAATTTGGGCGAGTTGTTCGTTGATTCACATGTTGATTTCTGTACTCGTATTCCATCTTATCTGTAGTTAGGTTCACATTGAGAGCTAAAACCTGATTGTTTCGCAAACTACAACAAAAATACGGAAGCTTATATGTGCAGCGTGAAGGCGATTAATATTGAACTCGCCAAGGTGCCTTGTTTTGGTCGAAAAGGCGAGGAGGCAATTTGTACAAACTTGCCTTGGCACCTTGTTTTAAACGAGAAGGCAAGAAGGCGACTTGTACAAACTTGCCTTGGCACCTTGTTTTTAAAGAGAAGGCAAGGAGGTGTCTTGCACAAACTGGCCTTCGTGCTGCACGTGTAAGCTTCCGAATTTCTGTTGTTAGTTTCTAAAACCTTTAGGCCCGTATTCTGATGTCAGGTTTAACTTAAACTAGAGTTTAAATCTGTGGTTTTAGTATGGAAAACCAAAAGAGGCTTGAATCTATAACAGTCGATGTTTAATTTACCAGCACATTTGACACTCATAGTATTAAAAAAATTCTTGGTATAAAAACTTGAATAGTTTTCTACATTATATGAGCATGGGAAAAGAGAGCAGTTAACTTAAGAATTATACAATTTGAATACAATTTTGGCACTTTGGGCTACCCATACTTCAACCACAGATTTAGACTGGAGTTTAAGTTAAACCTGCTATCAGAATACGGGTCTAAAATGTGAACCTTGGGCCCCAGTCACATAGAAGTCCTGAAGCAACACTATTCAACACGACTCTTTAGTCAATTCACCGCAAGCTGCCTGCAAACAAAGAGTTGTTGCTACTGGGGTCCTATGTGACTGGGGCTTTACTAGTCTTAATTATTTACCTGTCATGTTATAGGATGAATGTATGCTAGTTGAATAGCATTTATGTCAGTATTTTTATTTGTCGTCCTAGGGGGTGTTGCTCAAAATCAACTGCAAATCAACTGCAACTTTGCAAATGGTAACGCGCATTGTCATTCGCGCGTGATGTGCACATTTCACAAGACGCGCATGAAACAATGAATTTGATTGGCGCGTACCGATCAACTGCAACTTCCGATCAATTGCAACCTTTGAGCAACACCCCCTTAGTATTCAATTACATGCACAGTTTACTGTATTTGTAACCCGATAGCCTTGAAGGAACATTTGTAACCGTCCACTGTTTAGTACTATTGTAAATGCACAGTATTTATTGTCTTGCACAGATATTGCCCGTTTTGTTTTCAATGAAAAAAAAATAATCATTATTGATTGAGCATCATTAATTTCAAGTACTGCTGTATTTTCTTTAGATTCAAAATATGTTAATTCACCTCTTAATTTGGACATAAAATACTGTATTTTTCAAATTACTTGATTTTAGTGTCCGTACACTATTTCTATCAAAGATTTTAGTATGAAGAACAATGAATTGAAATTTTAGAATCATTATCATTTTGCAAAGATTATTCTTATAATTTCAAATAATTGTTTTGCATTTTATTTTTAGATTTTTTAACTATCATGTTTATCAAACTCTTGCAGCTTAGCCCCCCCCCCCC
>BQKZ01003418.1:48701-59142 GCA_036244855.1 Temnopleurus reevesii
GGGGGGGGGGGGTATGGATGTGAGGGCATGGAGATAGAAGACATGGTGAGACATATTGTATTGCTATTGGATTTATTTCTTTCCCATCCAAACAAAAAGAAAATGATTTCAAAATTTCGAACTTACAAACCAATGCAAGGTTTGACTAAGCTATGCATTTTTTTAAAAAGGTATAGGCCTACTATAAATTTTATTTCACCGTGCATCATTTCATGAAATATTTTTTTTCAAGACTTCGACAAAGTTTTTTTTTGTTAAAAATTGATTTCGATTTTCTTATTCCCCCCCTTTTTAAATTCCAGAATTCGAGTGAAATTCCAGGGAAATCTTCACTCAGAAACATGATAGCTTGAAGTGTAAACGAACCGCCTTGGGGTGCCATTGGGGTAAGGGTGCGAAAATGCTTGGCCTTTTTGCTCTTCCCAGCCATCCATCAACTCCATGAAAATTTGATGATAAAAGAGATTGATTGTGGTTAATTTTCCCCAACAGCGAAGGAGAGTGATGAAATTCATGAGAAAAAGAGATGATTTTTTAGATGATCATATTATGATGACGTGTATTTAGCGAGCCTTTTTCATGTCCAATCGCAGTTCGCCACTTTGCAATACGTCGAGGTCATTGTTTGACCTTTTTGTACACGTTTATTACATGTGTGAAACGAAAGAGAGCGAGAAAAAGACACCGGCAATACGGGATCATTGTGTTTCTGAACTGATTTAGCACATAGAATTCACGAAAACAGAGAGAAAAGACATAGGGTGAGTAGATTGAGTGTATCTATGAGTTTTATATATAAATAGATGAAGTATGGGAATTGGAAACGTGTGAAATGTGTTTGATTGAAACTTCGAAGAAATGGAGGTAAGTCCCACACGTACAAATTGGTGTGCTTTAAAATAAAAAATACATGTTTTTTAATTTCTGCATGAGCTGTGAATAAGTGTGTCATTTTGATTGATATTTCAGATGTAGCACGATTTACGACTTGTACATTGAGCATGCTATACTTCTAGGATATAAATCCCTATGACTGTATTATTTTCTTTCTATGGGTAGCCTGTGTATTTTGGTTTAATTAATTTAAATAAATGAAATTTTATGAATTCAAAAGAAAAATTATTAAGAAAAGATTGTTTCCCAAGAAATCGGGAGATTGTGATATACCATAATGTTGAAATAATTGATTCATTTTCCTTCCTATTCGTGTGATTTAAGACTGAAAATGCCAGAGAATTTAGTGAAGAAAATTAAGGAAAAAAAAGAGGAAATATAGCTAAAAAATGAAGAGAATCTGAAGTGAAGAAGAGAAGATGGAGCTGGAGATGAAGGAAGAGGAAAGAAAATAAACTGATAGTAAGATTAAAGTTAATACAGGCTATTCATTAGGAGATAAGATCTGGATAAAGAGACGAAAGGAACATCTAGATTTAAAGTAATTGAAATTGAATGAAAGTAAGGCTGAGCCCTAGACTAAATTGTAGAATAAGGTTACTATACCTCTCATTCTGAATTTTAGCAGATAGCTAGCACCGCCCATTTATTAAATGCATGAAAATGGCATATCCATGGCTTACTGAAAAGTAATGAATCAGGAATGTCCAAAAAATAGTGGATTCCCTTCAGAATTTTGCCTGAAATTGACAAAATGTAGTTTATGAGTAGATATTAATTACCTTATTTAAAGTTTTTTTTTGGAGTGACAAATTATGAAAAAGAAAATCTGGCGCACCATTCACAATTGGTTAACTACACGTTTCACATTAATGTGATAAAAATAGGTCATTTTCTCATTCCAAAGGGCACTGAATTATGGGGAAAAAGAGAAGAGGGAAATATGGATACAGATGTAAGAAGAGAGTGAGTAGAGAGATAAAGAAACCTAAATTGTATAAAAATTCACGCCAGAATTCCAATGACTTTCCAAATGTTCTACCTGCCCAGTTTATGTAATTAGCTTCTTTATGGCATTTTGCAGTATTCATGAAGAAGCGAATAAGAATAAGAAGAATTTAGTTTTTTTTTTAAATTTACCTTTTTTTTTGTCTTTTGCAGAGCTATGCAGTTGCAAAGCATCATTGGACTGCTGTCTGCAGTCACTTTGGTATTACTGAGCGGCCATCCCCAACTGACCAGTGGTCTTGCAGTGATGTCCGTTGATCTGGGCAGCGAATGGATCAAGGTCGCAGTGGTCAAACCAGGCATTCCAATGGAGATTGTACTCAACAAGTAAGTTTGCAGAAATTTGTTGTGAGTCTATCTAAGTATCTGTGGTTAAACTAGTCATCAACTGAATAGGAGATTATACTGCTCATCAAGTAAGTGTGCTCAGATCATAACCCTTCGGTCTCAAATAAAAGGTCACCTTTAACTGACCAGTGGTCTTGTAGTAATGTCCATTGATCTGGGCAGTGAATGGATCAAGGTTGCTGTGGTCAAACCAGGCATTCCAATGGAGATTGTACTTAACAAGTAAGTTTGCAGAAATTAAAATCTCTGCAGTACATCTCTACTGACCGGTTGTCCTCACTTGACCATTGGGCTGGTAGTAATGTCCATCACTCAGACATTTGTAATGAGCCTGTCTAAATATCTGAGATCAAACTAGCATCAACAGAATAGGAGGTTATACTGATCAACAAGTAAGTGTGCTTAGATTTTGATCACTCACTCTAAAATGAACGGTCATCCCTAACTGACCAGCGGTCTTGCAGTGATGTTGTTGATCTTGGAAGCGAATGGATCAAGGTTACTGTTGTCAAACCAAGCATTCGAATGGAGACTGTACTCAACAATTAAGTTTGCAGAAATTAACATCTCTGCAGTACATTTCTACTGACCGGTTGTCCTCACCTGACCATTGGGCTGGCATTACTGTCCATCAGAAAAATGTAACGAGTCTATAAGTACCTGTGGTCAAACTAACATCAACAGAATAGGAGATTATACTGCTCAACAAGTAAGGATATGTTTCTCGAAAGTTGCAATCAATTGCAATTTGCTGTTGATTGGTACACGCCAAGATTTGTTTCATGCATGACTAACTTGTCAGAAGCGCAGACTGTGCACAGATGAAAAGCTTTGCTTCAATTTGCAATTGATTGGCAGTTGATTTGCAAATTTATAGCAACACCCCCTATGTATCTTTGCTCAAACTAGTTATACTGCGAGGTAAGTATGCTTTGATCATAATCCCTCGGTCTCAAATAAAAGGCCACATATAACTGACCAGTGGTCTTGCAGTGTTCAGGGATGTCCGTTGATCTGGGCAGCGAATGGATTATGGTTGCTGTCGTAAAACCAGGCATTCCCATGGAGATTGTACTTAACGAGTAAGTTTGCAGTAATTCAAATCCCTGCAGCACATTTCTACTGACTGGTTGTCCACACCTGACCATTGGGCTGGTAGTACTGTCCATCAGACATTTGTAATGAGCCTGTTTTTCTGTACTTCTATACACTAATAGAAATAAGCATGACTCGCTTCTACTGGGTCTGAATGGCAAGTGCCTTTATTGAATACTCCACACTCTGAAACAGTATCATTTTACAGAATCAGCAATATTCATGGAAGGGTNATGTGTTTTAGAACCTGTCTATATAGGTTACCTGTTTATAGTGGCCATCTAAAACTGATTCCCTCTACTAAGAAAATGTGTAATATAGAACCTGTTTGTATTTTTTACCTGTCTACCTGTAGTAACCACCTCTCTATAATGACCACCTGTATATAGTGGCCACCTAGAATGATTCCCTCCAGATGGAAATGTATAGAATCTACAGTGACTAACTTTCTCTAGTGGCCATCCTAATTGGTTTGCTCCACATGGGAATGTATTGTAGAAGCTTTCTATAGTGACCACCTGTCTATAGTGACCATCTCAATTTATTTCTCCCTCATGAAATTGACGGTTTTATAACCTGTCTATAGTGGTTACCTGTCTACAGTGACTAACTTTCTATAGTGGCCATCTTAATTGATTCCCTCCATATAGAGTTGTGCGCTATAGAACCTGTCTATATTTTGTTACCTGTCTATAGTGACCACCTGCCTATAGTAGCCATCTAAATTGATTCCCTCCATATGAAAATGTAATACAAATATAGACCGATGAGCAAAAAAAATAGTGTTCCCCTGAGCAGCATTCTTCAAAAACAACACAGGGACATTGAATAAATTTGTCCAATTCTTTACTAGACAATTCTATGTGAAAAAGTTGTTATACTTATGCTAAAATGCATAGCAAATTGCGATGCGATACCAGGAGAATTAGTCCCTGTAATGGCATGTTGCAATTTGATACCCAACAATTTCTTGTAATTAATGGAAAAAAAAATGTGATGTCTAATAAATGGAGATGATTTGATATAGGAGCCTGTTCCTTTAAATCCAGAAAATTTTTAAATTCAAATATGTATCACTGAGACAAAACTGCAATTTAACATTGAAATCACAAAGATCTGATGTGAACTTCCACTATCAAGTATTATGGTGAACTGAGAAAATTTGTACCTTCATTTTACAGACATCGCATGAAAAAAAGTTGACCCAACCCCATGGAAAGACCCTTATTTATCAAATACATGTACATAATTTAATGTATTTCACTGTAAGCTGCACAGATGAGCTCTAATTTTTAGAGATAAACAGTTCTGTCTGCAGATTCAGTAATTTATTTGTTTATCAATAAATAATGAAAAGTAGGAGGAAATGGTTAGTGCCAGTGGTGGTTATATAGGATTTTAAATGGATGGACAATGTGAATTCCAATTAGATTTTGTGCTTATTTGTAATTCTAAGAGAAATTGGCTATCCTGATCCACAAAGGCCGCACAATGTTGAGGCTGACGGGAAATGGGGGTGGGGAAGGTAGCGGTTGGAGGTTCACTCATTTATCTCGTCTTGATAGTAGGCATCTTGCTGTGCTAAAATATTCATGATCTGTGCTCCGGCAATCCATAATTCATCAATGATTCTGCTCTGTCACTATGGTTATTTGTGTAGAATCACCATTTTCGTGGGTGACTTGATAGTGTACAGAGTTCAGCATGTGCTGCTGGCATGAAATAAATCATACTGCAGTTCCTCTTTAATTGGAGAAGGGCATACTTGTGTGTTTGAGAATGAAGATTATTAATCATAATTGTTGAATATTTATGTTAAAAGACAGATTGAGTTTCAGTTTTAGTTACAGTGCAAATAAGAAGAGGCATTTGATTACAATATTTCAAGTCATGATAGTCATGGTAGTCATAATAATAGTGATGGTCAATACTTCCTCACAATGATAATAAAGCTATGATNTACATAATTTAATGTATTTCACTGTAAGCTGCACAGATGAGCTCTAATTTTTAGAGATAAACAGTTCTGTCTGCAGATTCAGTAATTTATTTGTTTATCAATAAATAATGAAAAGTAGGAGGAAATGGTTAGTGCCAGTGGTGGTTATATAGGATTTTAAATGGATGGACAATGTGAATTCCAATTAGATTTTGTGCTTATTTGTAATTCTAAGAGAAATTGGCTATCCTGATCCACAAAGGCCGCACAATGTTGAGGCTGACGGGAAATGGGGGTGGGGAAGGTAGCGGTTGGAGGTTCACTCATTTATCTCGTCTTGATAGTAGGCATCTTGCTGTGCTAAAATATTCATGATCTGTGCTCCGGCAATCCATAATTCATCAATGATTCTGCTCTGTCACTATGGTTATTTGTGTAGAATCACCATTTTCGTGGGTGACTTGATAGTGTACAGAGTTCAGCATGTGCTGCTGGCATGAAATAAATCATACTGCAGTTCCTCTTTAATTGGAGAAGGGCATACTTGTGTGTTTGAGAATGAAGATTATTAATCATAATTGTTGAATATTTATGTTAAAAGACAGATTGAGTTTCAGTTTTAGTTACAGTGCAAATAAGAAGAGGCATTTGATTACAATATTTCAAGTCATGATAGTCATGGTAGTCATAATAATAGTGATGGTCAATACTTCCTCACAATGATAATAAAGCTATGATAATAGTTATAATTATGATGATTATGATTATATGTTTATGTAGACTTGAAGGCTGTAATTGGTTGTGATGATTAGGATCATGATTGTGATAAGGATGATGATGATGATGATGATGATGATGATGATGATGATGTTTTGATGATGGTAATTATTATTGATAGTGATCACGAGGATGATGGTGTTGATGGTGACTGATGTTATTGATGATTTTGATGATGATCATCATCGGTATTTTCTGTTTTGGTTAAGAAACTTTTAACGCAGGGCTCCAAAAATATAATAGGTGCAGAACAAAAAAGATGAAACAAATTCTTTATCAAATCGGACCTGATTACTATTGTGCCTCTTTTGCCATTTTTCGCAGAAAACTTTTAAAATTAAAATAATCACTACTATTGTCAAAGATCCTTAAATTGGCAACATGCTAACCATTTAAAAATCCCTTGTTTTCATGCAAATTTGTAACGATATAGCATTTTTGCATGTTTTTTGTGATGGAGATTCAATTTGGGAAATTAAAATGTTTTGAAAAGAGAATTACAAATTTTAGTGTTGCCAATTTGGGAAAGGAATAGTGATTGAATTCGTGGCAGAATAGTTTCTGTCCTAAATGGGATAATGATGATCACTCAGTTTGTAGTTACTGAAGACAATGATTATGATGTAATCTAGATATGTTAAAGTTGATTGATTTTCAATGTACTATGAAAATACATTTACATCACATAAAGGTATACTCCAAATTTATTATTCATCATTTTCATCCTTATTTACAGGGTGTGAGGTATCCAAAGAGTAACTATTACTACATACAGGATCTCTTGGCCAAACCTCTGGAAAATCCACTGGTCAAGCTGCACCAGAAAAGGTTTCCCTTCTATGAGTTCGGACAAGATGAAGATAGAGGTAAAAGAGAGTGAGAAAAAATAGGATGGAAGACGTGGGAGGGGATGTGGGATATCTGAAGCACAGAACATCTCAAATGGAAATGGGCATTTCAATCTGCAGCTGATATGCACTTAATTTGATGGCAAATTTCTAGGAGCATCTACCTCTGATCTTCAACCACTTTCAGACTTTTTCTACACCAATTCCGCTATGTTTAAAAACATCTTAAGACTTACCTTTTCCCACAGTAATCAAATTGCTTTATTTTTTGTTCTGTTAATTTGTAAAGCGCTATGGTACTCTCTGTTTTTAGCGCTATAGAAATAATCTATATTATTAATATCAATTCCTGCAATCAACTGAAATTTCCATGTTACCAGCTAACAATTTGCAGGTATTCAACACTGGGTGATTCTAGATATTCTAGATATTGCTGTATATAAATCATTTGAATTAAATTATTTTTGTATACAAGGAATAATTTTAGTTTTCACATTTGATTAGCAGTTTTAGAAATTGAGGAAACACTTCAGTTCTATGTGAAAAATGTGCTAAACAAAACCTCTTTTGTGTAGCAACCATGCTAAAATGCATAGCAACTTGTAAAAATATTCCCTGGTATAGACTATGGACTCAGAAATAGATAAATATATTAATTTCAACCTTCCCTCTTTTTCTAGGCACTGTGTACTTCAAGCACAATGACGATATGATCTTCCACCCAGAGGAGCTGTTAGCCATCGCACTCAACAAGTCCAGAGAATCAGCTGAAGGATTTGCCGGTAAAATATTTCAAGTACCTTTTCTCAAGAATTTATGAATTGAAAAAAAAAGAAGTATTTAGAAATACATTTTTGGAGTGCCTTCAAATCGTCTTAGTGCTTTATATCACATGTGTCCAAGACATTTGGTTTAGTCTTAACACTCAGTGTTGGCATCTTTTTGTGAGCCAGGGCTCTCACTAAAGAATTCTTCAAGGCTAGCACACCTGACCAAAAACACTAGTGATATTAGCTAAGCAAAAAATATTGACAATACTGGTACCTGTGGCGCCCCCTGTTGTTGTTGTTTTTGGCAGGGCATATAATAGACACATAATTCCATGACTGTGGGTTTAATTTTGAGCTTTGCTCAGTTAACAAGGGATAACAATGGCACTACATGGCTCATGAGCCAGGTGTTTTACAAATTATAAAGGAGACTGGAGACGAAAGCCAAGCATTTTGAACATTGAAATCTTGTCTTGTTAATTCAAGATACATATATTACTGTTGTAAAAATAATTTGTTATAGCCTAGATTTAAATCCTAAAATATGATTCGCTTAGAATAAAAAAAAAAACAATTTCGTTCAATCTATATTGATAAAAACTCCCCTTTACATGCTTGACATACAGAACAAAGCATCAAAGATGCAGTGATCACTGTTCCAGCGTTCATTAAGCATGCTGAAAGCCCAAGGACAGTTTGGGTAAAAGCGAATATTTTCATCGCTAAATTTTGTCTTCAAATCTACTTAAAATAAAACTTGATCTCATGAACATATTGTACAAAAAATTGTGCGAAAAATTGACAAGTTTTGGAAAAGTTACAACCTAAAGTGTGCAAAATATTTTAGCGTTGTAACCCCCCGACGCTAAATCAATATTTTATTTCTTGATAAAGGACAACTTCTCATCAACAAAATGGGATGAACATTTCAGAACTTATTCTTTATATATTCCTTTTTAGCATGCTTTAATAAAATCTTGGAAATGATTTTGTATATGCCCGATAAGAAGCAAAATATTGTTGTAACCAGGAGAGGGCACTAAATACAATTTAACGGTCAAATTCAAATTTTCAAAAGAAATCACTCGTAGTAAAATATGCTATGGACTTGAAATGTGTATAAAAACTATTTGTTATGATAAATATCCCCCGAATTCACACTTCTGTAAGCTTTACCAAAACTATACAGGGGCTTTAAAGGAGAGCGGTCCTCTAAAGCCCTCCCCCACATTCTGTATATGATAAAGTTGATCACTTTCCTTGCTTTTTTTTCTTATTTCAGAACAATCTGTCAAAGATGCAGTGATCACTGTTCCAGCGTTCTTTAACCAGGCTGAAAGGAGAGCTGTACTGTATGCAGCCGAGCTAGCTGGTCTGAGGGTGTTACAGCTTATGAATGATAACGCTGCCGGTAAGTTACTATAAAAGCCAATGTTTTTAACGAATTCACTAAATTTCAGACCTTTTCACACGTAGAGATGCTATTTTCAGGTTTTATGAGATTATTGCACAGAAGTTTATGTGTGTTCTAATGAGCGAAATTTGAAATGAAATGGCGAAAATTAAACCCCTGTGAAAATTTCAGCTTACACAGACTTAGTAGAACTAAAGGGAGGAAGAGATGAGAGAGAGAGAGATGGAGAGAGGAGGAGGAGAAAGAGATAGAAAGGGAGAGGTGGAGGGTGGTACAAAGGAGAGCTGTACTGTATGCAGCTGAGCTAGCTGGTCTGAGGGTATTACAGCTTATGAAGGATAATGCTGCCGGTAAATGAAATATATCAATATTGCTATTTGTTGTTTATTTTTTTTTAAATTAAAGCATTGTATACAGGATGACAAGATAAAGCAAACTATTTTTCATCATGGTCCTTATACAGTGTATTTATATTGGAAAGTAAGAGTACTGCAAATATTTTGGGGTTAAAAATAATATAAGAAGAGTAGCTTTTCATGAATGAGCTAAAAAATAGATAATGCTGAATTAAGAAAATTTCAAAAGACAAGTAAAATATAGATATATATGTGCAGAGAACAAAACAGGGAGGGGGATAGAGATAGTTTGTTAAAAGAAAGAAAGAAAGACAGAGAAAGAGAGAGAGAGACAGAGAGGGTTTGGGGTGCAATGATTTATTTTAAAAATGTAGTGAAGGGCTGAACTTAATGCAGGATAACTACTTGGGTGTTTTACAAATAGTAAATGATGATGCGTCTTGTAATTAAAATATACCTAGAAATAAAGTGACTGAGAAATAGAGGAGAAGAGGGAGAGATAGAGAGAAAAAGAATGTGACAGACATAGAGAGAGAGAGAGATAGAGAGGAAGAGGGAGATACAAAGGGATGGTGGACAAGAGAAGACATTTGGAATGGGAAAGGAAGAAGAAGGGAGGAAGGGCAGCTGAGTGAAGGGACGGTTGGAGAAATGAAAAAGATTAATTGAATTAAAGAGAGAGAGAAGAGTCATAAAGTAAAGGAGGGAAGGAGGCCATGAATCACATGAATGAAGGGGGGGGGGGGGCAGAGGAACGAACGTTCATTACAAAAAAAAATATCATAACATGTCAACTTTCCTATTCTGATTCTAACCCTATATCTTCTCCCTCTTTGTCCAGTTGCACTAAACTACGGAGCATTCAGACGTAGCGACTTCAACTCCACTCCACAAAACATCCTATTCTACGACATGGGAGCAGGTAGCACGACGGCTACAATCGTCAGTTACCAACTGGTCAAGACGAAAGAGAGAGGTGTCGTTGAAACAAA
>BQKZ01003419.1:0-11025 GCA_036244855.1 Temnopleurus reevesii
GAGAGTTGATGTAGTCTGGGAGACCGGCGACTGTGTATCCCTTGATAGTTCCAAAGCGCACACTCATGTAAAGCGTCCGGGCAGCTGTAACATAAAGAATATATGAAGCATTATTCGGCTTTCGCAAGTCGATCCTGAACAACGCAGGACGTAAATTTTATGTTCGCATGCAAAATTTCATGCGCAAAACGTAGAATCATCCGGTTGTGTGGCAATCATGCGTTGTTGAGAAACTTACATCGCAAGATCGCCAGACAATAGCTCTGTAAACCAGCGATCGCGAAACAAAGGCTTATTCATTGAACCGATCTCGCTTAGGCTACCACGTTCAGCACAAACATGCGAAATGACAATTAAGAGACAACGGAGAACGGTGATGTGTTAGGCGGAGAGCATTCATGACTGGGCGAATTTTGGTAATTACTCTCGCGTTGTTTGAAAAGCGAAAGCCTGGTAATGTAACAAAATGCAATTAAATGCAATGCTGCATTGATTGTAGCGCACTTAGAGACTTCTAACAGAGGAAATTGGTGATATATAACAAATGCATATTATTATTCAATTAGTCTAGAATATGTGCAATTCTTGTCTCGTACAGAATGCATCCAATGTATGAAGTTTACCTTGCATCGAAAGAATATCATTAATAGAGCTCTCCTAAATCAATAGAAATTAAACAAATAGGGAATCGAATGGAGAAATCTTAAAATTCAGCTTTTGATAACCGAAATTCTAATCTAAAATAGCAATTAAGAAAAATAGCAATGAAATGATATCCTTGTCACAACTAGATACTAATGAGAGCAAAATATACATATAGTACAATCGTCTTGAAATAGGGAAAACTTTTTTTTTTAATCACAGGTGCATTTTCAAAAATTCTCCCGAATAGCTAAAAAGGCATCATTACGATTATGTTTACCAGCTGAACTTAAGCCTTTGCCCTTATACGAAGTATACATGATCCAATCCGCCAGGTTTAAGTTAACCCATTGACTAATGAAGTTTGTGATTTTGAACGAGGACTCATCGGTTCCAGTAGTCAATGGGTTAAACAATTCCAAAAATTTTGGTTCGCATTCTTCAGCGTCTAATAATAAGATTTGAAAGGTAAATATGGTTCGGTATATGAAACACTTTACGCTATTGTGTTCAGTGGAAAGGTCACACTTTTTTTAAACACAAAAATTCCATTTACGTCCAAATGGATTAACATAAACAGCATTTTGTTGTTGTTTTGTTACTGTGTATATATTATGTGTTGTGTCCCAGGAGGACCATGATGTAAAACAGTTGTACGCTGATCATGTTTTTTTATCCTCTGTAAATATGTTCAAATAAATAAATAAAAAATAAATCAATAAACATGGTTATGCCACTGGACACTCGAAATATGTAGTCTTTAAATCCATCATATTCTCTCCGACATAAATTACCTATGCAATCTCCTCCAACGTCTGTAAACATGTCAATACAATCACAGCGGAACGATCCTGGAGTATTGATGCACTGTGTGTTGGCTTGTTGTAAGCAAGGTGTACCTAACGTGCATTCATTGTCGTCTTAAAAAAGGAAGAGAAGAAAAATGTACATTTCAATTACATGCTTTAGTTTAGCTGAACGCAAGATGACAGTCACCATGTATGATATGAACGAGATAATTCTATCAAATTCTATTAATTTCCTTTTTTTTTTCATTTTTGATCGTAGTCATTGTTGAGGAAATTACATAAGGGTTGCGTCAGTCCTTAGTGCGGGTCGTAGCTGGGATTCAGGATGAAAAAAATTTAACTAAGCGCTTTTCTCAATGAAGCCTGCTCGTTTTGAAACTGCTCAAATTCAGTTGCCAAAATGATGAATTGTGATGAAACGATTCAGCGCCTCATTCAATTGAGAAAAAAACATTACTTTGTTGCTGTTGCTGCCCTTTGTGGAAGATGTTATATCGAAATATTTCACAGGACGGACTGAGCATTATCTTCATGATCATTAGCTTTAAAAGGTTACTATTATGAAAATACAAGTTGAACTGTATTGATGTATTATACCATTATCAATATCCTTTTCAGTGAAAGAGGGCCCAAATGTGTTTGATATATTTCATAAGTGTTTTTTTCATTTTTATGTTGGCTTTATCAGTAGGGACCGCCCATAAAAAATTCTTTCAAATGTCAATCCTGTTGTGACATCACAAGAGTCAAGTTTGTTAACCTTGCTAGATCATGTTTCAGAGCTGGTTCTGTAAATAACAAAAGGAAATATGTGGATCAATGCAGGGATTTCAATTCAAGTGATTGCGCATTCCAATTCCCTTTCATTGATCCACATATCTCCTTTTGCTATTTATGCTGTAATAGGGAAGGCACTAATGCTTCTAAAACTGTTTACGAAAATATCGATGGTTATATTTATTTATCAGAACTACATACATTTATCAGTTTTTATACAAATTTACTTGAGATTCATCTAAACATATGGTAAATCTGAAATTGTTTGCAAACATCTTGATGGTTATATTAATTTATCAGAACTACATACATTTATACAAATTTGCTTGGGAATCATCTGAAAATATGGTCAAACTGAAATTGTTTGCAAAAATCTTGATGGTTATATTTATTTATCAAAAATACATACATTTATACAAATTTGCTTGGAATTCATCTGAAAATATGGTCAATATGAAATTGTTTGCAAAAATCTTGATGGTTAATTTTTTTTTAAATACATACATTTATACAAATTTGCTTGGGTTTCATCTGAAAATATGGTCAATCTGAAATTGTTTGCAAAAATCTCGATGGTTATATTTATTTATCAAAAATACATACATTTATACAAATTTGCTTGGAATTCATCTGAAAATATGGTAAATCTGAAATTGTTTACACAACTCTTGATGGTTATCTTTATTTATAAAAAATACCAACATTTATCCAAATTTGCTTGGAATTCACTGAAAGCAGGCGCGCAACTAGGGGGGGGGGGCGCTAAGGGGGCGCCAAATTTGAGCTGATGACCTTTTTTTTACATTTTTTTTTATTTTGGTTGTCAGCTTAGCAGGAAGGGGCGGGGGCGCCAAATTTGGGCTCAGCCCCCGGGTATGAAAATCCTGGTTGCGCGCCTGGAAAGTATGGTCAATCCGAAATTGTTTGCAAAAATCTTGATGGTTATATTTATTTATAAAGAAATACATACATTTATACAAATTTGCTTGGGATTCATCTAAAAATATGGGCAGCCTGTAATGGCCGCGAACCATGTACAATTCGGTTGATAGGAAGTATACATACCTTCACAAATACGTGATGATACCTGTGAGTAACCTGTCTTGCAAGCACACGTGTAGTTCCCTATTGAATTATCACAATCTGAACTTTCCAAATCACACGTGTTAGTTCCTCCGGAACACTCATCAATATCTTGGTTAAAGAACAGATAACGGGGATCAAATGTTACTACAAATTCGTCAGCGTTGTTTACGTAACGGGGGCGCTGCTTGAACACGTATAAACCCCGACATAAACCCCGACATAGCGCCAAGTACAATAGCACTGTACAATAGCGCCAAGTACAATAGCACTGTTATTCATGTTATATTTCAATAGCGTTTATTTCAAATGAATTGCTACGACTAGTTTGTGCAACCACCTCTCGCTTGTAGGCCGGTTCGTGAAATCGGAGACGAATTGAATGAATATTGTTTTTACGTCCATTGCATGTCGTTTAAACTTTTCCTAGACCAGTGAATAACCTCAATATATAACGCGTAATAGGTAATTGGCAAGCAATGGCATGCACTTGAATCAGTTTATAACTCGGTTTATATCATACTCATAAGATTGTATCCATTGTCATTGGCCATTGAGCAGTCATGTGATTAAAAATATTTTCACCATGAAATAATTTGGATATGGCGTGACGTCAATCTCGGAATAGTTTTCGTTATGAAAAATATTCTGACGTCATCGTTTCGATAACTTGGTATTCAGCTATCGATACCGCGATATCAAGACCAAAAATGGCGGCCCGCAGTGGAGAAACCAACGACGAGGAACCGAGATTTAATCTCGTAGATGATGATTTGGAGGAATTCATTTCATCGACAGAATACAAGTAGGATATAAATTTGATTACTATTTCGGTTTTACTTGTGTAGGATATAAATCAAATATACCATGCACATTTTTCGAAGTACTATATGAAATTATGGATTCTTCGGTGACTGTCATAGTGACTATTTTCCTCGGGGCTGTGCCCCTCGGAAAATAGTGCAATGCCAGTCACCTCACAATCCATAATTTCAACTAGAACTTCTCAGTGCATGGTATATTTGATTACTATCAATTGATTCTTTGACTACTAATGTACTAGGTAGTCCCTGCACACAGGGTGAATTACAATATCTAGGTGGTCAATGAGTTAATTCCTTAAGTGGAAGTTCAGACCTGTACAGTTGCCATTCACATCGATGAATCCCGGTAAGCAAACACAGAAAGCAGATCCTATGGTATTACTGCAACTCGAATAAGATCTACAAAATCCCTTCGTGTCTTCACATTCGTCAAAATCTGAAGGAGGAAAAAAAAACCAAACAAATGTAGTAAACATGGAAGAGAGAAAATTAAAATAAGGACAATGTTTTGTATTTAATCTAGTGGAAAATAGATTTATATGTCAATCTTAATCAGCGA
Source organism: Temnopleurus reevesii (assembly GCA_036244855.1). NCBI lineage: Eukaryota > Metazoa > Echinodermata > Echinoidea > Temnopleuroida > Temnopleuridae > Temnopleurus > Temnopleurus reevesii. The sequence goes on from BQKZ01003419.1 coordinate 4,695, forward strand.
ATGTGCTGTAAAGCGATAAAGCGACCAAGGTAATACGACAAAACATTTACACAAAAAATGAATGCGTTCAATGTTTAGATAGTGGGTTGTATTAATTTCATGTTGCTTATCAAAATTAATACATTAATAAACAAACGTAATGGTATATATAGTTTATCCCAGCCCCTCCCAGTGTCATCCGTTTCAATCAAGGAATCAATGATGCTAATATTTAACACCGACTTGTTTTTCTCTTTAACCCAATCAGAACAGGAATTATTTTACAACAAATTCAATCACTGTTCGTTTCCGAAATTGGCAACACTGAAATTTTGAACATCTTTTTGTAAAACATTCCACACAATTTTCCAATTAAATATAATGCTACCAAATTGAATCTGCATCCCCCCCCCCAAAAAAAAACACACACACACACAGAATATGCAATGTTAAAAATTTCCAATTTGCGTGAATATTAACCATTTCAAAATGTTGAATGTGTTGCCAATTCAGGGATTTGTATGCGTATTAGCGATGATTTTCATTGCATCCGTCACGTGTTTTAAAGTAAGATCCTGAAATCGCGGAATATATAACTGTACATAATATTATGTTACATGACCGTAAATTTAGATGCATTTTTTTTGTCCTTAAGGAAAATTTTGGTTCTGTATTTTCAGAAAAAAAATAAATATCGATGACTCTTGGCGAACCTATTGAAGACGGGTGGAATACCATTCTCATTATCTTAGATTTTGTGTGAAAGTATTTACATTACATTAAAGGGGCATTAACCCTAGATATTAATGTAATCTTTGCATAGTGTATTAAGAAATATACTATGATCAAAGTGTGAAAGTTTGAGCAAAAACGAATAATCCATTTAAAAGTATGAATTCTGATTTTTTTCCATCCCTCATTGGCTTTTTGAGTTGGCAACCTACAGCCACAAAATAGGTGCCAACATGGAAATCTCTCTATTCACTTAGTACACAGAGTTTCTCATTTCTTTTTTTGTAAACAAGTGGAAACAATTTAATTTTCATTTTGCTGTTCAAGTATAACATGGCCAGAAAGAATGGCAGTGATTCTATAACAGGAAAAGTGTATTACATGTTTTTCAATAAATTAATGATCAACGATGACACATATGCCAAATTTAAGTTACCTATTTAATGATGCCCGTTGTTGGGGGAATACAAATTTTGATCAGATTAACTCGTCTTTCGTAGATTTTTCCCATTCATCTTATTTTTGTTCATTTAATGAACACACAATATTGTCAAGGTGAATTAAGTTCCCCTTTTATAAGTCCACTTTCAATACCTTCACAACTTGTTCCATTGCCTGTGTATCCAGCCGCACATGCACATGAATATGAGCCTTCTTCGTCCGTACATTCAGCGTTCGCATGACAAATGTCTGGGTTCTCTGCACACTCGTTAATATTATTACACTGTGTGTATGCGTCCCCTCGGAACCCATTAGCACATGTACAGATGTACGATCCTTCAATGTCTGTGCATGTGGAATTAGCGGCGCACGGAGAACCGTCGCATTCATTGATGTCTGAAAGAAAAATTTTGTTTGAAAACACATAACTTAATGAAAAAAAAAAGAACTGAACTTATCCATCAACCATTTATTTGCCAATATAAATTTCCCCTTGAATTTTACGAAATCCACGAGATAATAATAATAATATCTCTTATTTACCCAGGGTAACCACTTTCAGCTGTAAGGTGTTCTTCTAGCGGGTCCTGCATGGTTATTACCCTGCTACATTCTTAAATGCCAAGCGCCTGGCAAGAAGGCAGACGGTCCCATTTTTTAAAAGTCATTTGTATGATTCGGCTTGGATCGAACCCACGACCTCCTGTTCATGGGGCAGACGTTCTACCACTGAGCCGAACATGTCCGGTTGTTGAGGACCGTCAATTTTTGTTTTAAGATGATCAAAGTCAATTCTTCAGCGCTGCCAACTCTTTTAAACTGAAGCTAACTTTCTTCGATCATTTCTTCCTCTCAAAATTGTCTTTGACTCTACTTACCACTACAATATAACTTGGCCTATGAGAATCTCATTGTCAAAGAAACCGCCGTATAAAAACACAACATTATGGTGTTTTCAATTTTAAACAACTGTGACGAAGGACACGTCGACCGGAAGTAGTACGTCATAGTTTTGCGCGTCTGCTCATTGTTACGTTACAGGTAGTTGCGCACTTAATAAGAATACGTGTACAACTATGGCGTACTTCTTCCCGTCGACTGTTAATGTGACTGTGACGAATGAAATCGAAACCTAAATATTGCTTATAATTAACAAACGAATACGTGCCTTTACGGTTCGATACATCCGGGGATACATCTAGTACGGAACTGATCTAGCACAATATAAACAATGCACGCACCCGATGTGTGCTAGATTTGCTCCCTGATTTCAACAACTATAAAGGCGCGTATTATTAGATGTAATTCAAAAACTTAAAACCATTGTTTACCATTGTTTTCATTAAAAAAATTCTCAACTGCCAGATCCTAGAGATTATCTGAAAGGTTGATGGTGCATATAAACTAAACTGGGAAAATATTAGGCTTTAACATCAACGTGTAGTGCTTGAAACAATCGAAAATCTAAAACGTCGCCTCCATGCTAAATGCGTTAGTCAGACGCTTTAATTCAATGTGTATAAATATCTTGATAGTGCATGAATAACTTCCTTTGATTTTGGATCCTCTGTTGATTTTTCATCTATCTGAATATATATAGATAGGACAGACAGCTTGGTTTGAGATTTTTTTAAATTGTGAAACTGCAATACGTGCCAATGTCTTTAACAGAATTGGGAAATTAACTCACTTTCGCAGTAGGTCCCATTTCCAGAGTAGCCATTGAGACAGGTACAGTTGAAGGAACCAGGAGTGTTTTCACAGTTAGCATCATCGGCACAGGGCGTGTACAGTATACATTCATTTTCATCTGCAGATAGACAGGAAATCTCACATCAATTTGTGCTTTTATCTCAAATTGTATAATACATACTGTGAAAATATTTGGTCTCAGGCATGACGTGTAGTACTCCATAAGAAGTATAATTCAATATGATCTACATGGGTACTCTCTATACAGGAATTATGCGTCCGTGGTACACATAATTCCATTTTATATACATCTGTAAAATCTTGTTAGTGCTTGTATAACTTCCTTCTTTTTGTATTCCTTGTTGTTTTTCTTTAATATGAATGTATCTGCATATGCAGCTATACAGGTTAATTTTATTCTTTTTCTAAATAACATATAATAAAGTGTGGCAATGTCTTCAAAGCCACTATCAGCCTAACCAAGGAGATGATAACCGTCATTGTGTAAATAATTGAAAAAAAGCTTAAGCAAAACATTACGATCAGTAGGTTAATTATATCTTACGCCACAAACCTTTTGGACAGATTCTTGCTAGGGACAAGGTTATTCCGTTACTGGTATCATGTTTAGCGCAATTACTTAAGAGATGTATTTTGTGTAAAAAAATGACAATTGATATTCTATTACTTTAGTCATGTTAGTAAACCTATGTCAGGATATCAAACTTACCGAAGCACGTTTGTCCGTTGCCCGTGAACCCTTCATTACAGCTGCAAGTGTAAGAACCATTGGTATTTGTACATGAGGCATCAGTACCACATGGATTTGTAGCACACTCGTTGATATCTACAGGGAATGATAATGATAATAATAATGATAAGAATCTTTGTAATATTGTAATTAGGTATCAATATGTATCAATATTATTTTTATGAAATGTATTTAGTAAATTGATATTATACTAAGCATCTACTCGGTGGATATGTCAGCGCAAGCAAAAGTCTTTACTACAATTATTATTATTATAATTATTATTATTAATATTATTATTATATTACCCACAATAGCCGCTTTATCTGTTCTCCAATTGGGCCATATACCCAAGTTAGCCACTGTAGATATAATAAACTGTTTAAACGTTTATTTTGAGAAAAAAAAATGAAATATTCAACTTGTTAGAGACTGCAAGTGTTTGATATCATGGCATGATCAGGGATGTAATAGCAAATTATTATTTTGGGCATCAGATACCATTTAACACAATCTCAATATCGATCAATGACCAAAGTTCGATATGATATGTATAAAGGTTCTTTAACAACTGCGGAAATAAAAACGAATTATATGGAAATGTCTTATCCATTCCTGCGATGGATGAATACCAGTGATTCTGAATTAATAATATTCGTCGAGTAAAAATTAACAACATGTATACCATAATTGAGATTTTAAAGACGTACCTGAGCAGCTTTCACCGAGATGTGGTGTTCCATTGTATCCGTCTATACAGTCGCACGTATAACTGCCTTCAGTATTGGTACATACGGCATTCTCCACGCAAATACTAGAATTTGTACACTCATTGATATCTTAAAAAAGTGAAAATTGATATGATATGAAATAATATGATTCTTTTATTCACCAAAATAGATTAGGATTCAGATTAAGATTTAGATTCAGATGATTTTATAACAAATACATGCTTGTCAGTATTTACAATATAATATGTACACATAATCAAACATAATCAAACATTCTTTTTACGCAAAAAGAGACAACATTTTAATGGTAAAAAGGAGCGAGAAATAAAACAAGTACTAATCTGACCCAAGACATATTTGATAACTTTTTTCACAATGCAGGTCGCATTGTATATACAAGTGAGTATGTCCTGTCAATGCTATTTACTTTTGCCAGAAAGATATGACACCTACAAAGTTAATGAATAGGTCTAAAACATAATATATTATATACTGGATACATTTATCTCTGTTCATTGATTGGTTTAATGAATGTCACATGATTAAAAATAAACCAACTATCTTAGTATCGAAGAACTATTTACGGATCCGTAAATAGTATCTAAAGACTATTTACGGATTGTCCTAATTTAAACACTAGATGGCGCTCTTCCCGGATACCCGGAATAGCGAGCAATGAACTCTGTGCGATGAACTCTGTGCACACGGAGTTTGACTATTCAAATTTGATGACTTTTGCTTTTCTGAGTGTTTGACTGTTCAAGTGTTATGGTGACTACCAAGGATCATCAAGTGGTAAGTTTGAAATTCATTATATAAAAATCCAGTAAATAAAACAAATATGTACTGTATTCATTCAAGGTTCTGGATTAAAACTATGGTCCCTCTGTGCCTGCAAAAATACTATTTGCAGGCACATCGGGCCCATAGTTATAACCAGAACCTTTCATAACAGTATATATTTGTATTTTGTCTATCCTCTTAAGTATACGTATTCTATATGCGATTCTGAGACTTAAAACAGAGTGCCAGTTTAAACACGATATAATAACCCATTGACTCCTGAATTTCACTAAATTCTACCCAGTTCCAGTAGTCAAATGGTTAATTTTACGTAAACACTTCATATCATATTTTTAATGGACTATTCATATATCAGTAAATACTGGATTATCGAGAAATGTAACAAAATCATAGATCATTCAGGGACCTGGGCAATTGCTAGAATTCATAAACCTCATCATGAATATGGGTAACCCGTACCAAAATGATTGCTGAAACACTCGAGTGTTGAATAGGTGATAATTATACAGCAAAGTGAGACCAATCATGCTTTAGGTTATTGTATAATGTGCTATGAAGCGCGATTCCTGTGAAATATTGATGCAATCTTTATAATAATAATAATAATAATAATAATAATAATAGAAATATCTTATTTACCCAGGGTAACCACATTCAGCTGTAAGCTAGCTGCTCTTCCAGCGGGCCCTGCATAACATAAAGTTATTATTACCCTTCTCCTTTCTTAAATGCAGAGCGCCTGACAAGAAGGCAGATGGTTCCATTTTAATAAGTCTTTGGTATGACTCGGCCGGGAATCAAACCCACGACCTTCCTATCATGAGGTAGATGCTCTACCACTAAGTCACACATAATACAATAGATCTCTTACCTTCACAGTTCCTTTGATTGTCAGCCAAAGTATACCCCTCTGAACAGGAACAGAAGAATGATCCTTCGGTATTAGTACAGTTGGTCTCGCAGGGATTTGACTCTTCACATTCGTCGATATCTAATTCATTTGCAAAGATAAACAGAATTATGTTAGCAGTTGTAACCAAATTTATCCGTAGTCTCATAGCAAGGTGTAAGTCATTGTCATTTAGACTCTTAGTTTAAGTTATGAATACCTAGGACTCGATGATAACGGCCTAGCCCCGGGTAAAGCCAGAATCCGCTATCGGAATGCAGGTCATTTGAAAAAGAAGCAAAGGAAAATAAG
>BQKZ01003419.1:44637-58860 GCA_036244855.1 Temnopleurus reevesii
TAGTTGTTCCCGCTCGTATAGCGTAGTCTATTTTGCAGACCCGTTAGCGTCAGTTAGTTGTCTGTGTAAAAAGTGATAGTCCATTAAAGTTAGACTGTTTCATCCTTCAACTCTTCATTTTCTTCGATTTCAAGTCGTATAATTTTAATACTTTGATCAATAAATGCACTTGAATGTGTCTGAGGAGTAAAAAATAGAGGGGGGGGGGGTCTTTTTCAATTTTCTTTAACATGATTGGGGTTATTTTTTATTCTTCTTCTTCTTCGCTTGTGTGCACTCATGTAAACTTAGAGAAGATCTACGTGCCAACAGTTGGTTTCAATTAAAAACAACCCCAAATGTTTACAAATACTAGTAATTTAATTACTTTAATTTACCATAGGGCCTAATAGAAATTTAAATCTAATTTTGTAAGCCTAAGCCTACTTATTAAAAATCGCGTTTAGAAGTACTCATAATCAATTAGGCCTAAAGCCAATTCAAAATCGGCTATACAATTAGACTAGCACAAGCATTCTTCCTCGTGCGCGCTGATCGCGTCAACTATCCGGCCGCCTCGAGAATCACTTTGGCGACACAATACAAAATTGAATGTAGCGCGAAAAAAAAATGCAACGGTGTCTTCGAGTCGTCCAATATCTACAAACCAAAGCACGATTACGAACACGTGTTTCTTTCCTTGCGGTACCCGTTAACGACACCATATCATTCTTGGTCATCTAACGCGGTGACACCGGTCCTAAATTTTCAGTGTAAACGGGTATTAACCGAGGGGGACCTGGTCCTGCGACTGCGCTGGCCCTCGGCAGGCGTAAATTTGGACCGACGGCGTAAACGGGGTCGTAAATTTGAGCGACGAAAAGCCCTGTATCTTCTTGATTGACATGTTCATGATATTGAGGCACTCGAAACTAAGACTTATATACCCAGAAGAAAATTGCTTTCGATTCAATTGGGGAGCGGTTGCATCAAGCCTCCTTGAATGAGATGAGCATTTGCCGCCGAAAATGCATTAATTGGTTAAAGTGGTTGACAAATTTCAACGGCCTTCTTCCCATATACTTTTTGGTAGCACTGGTCTTATTGAGATTAAAATATCAAATTATATAGCTAACGTATGAAGCTGACTGGTATTTTGTAGTACAGGTTATTTTGTCGGATTTTGATGTGACGGATCGTAGCGCTTCCTACTAAAAATGCGTGGTAAAGCAACATATACGTTTAGTCAGAGTATTTAACGTTCTAACGGAACTAGACAGACACATTTTAAAATGCAAATTGTGACATTTTATTTGGTTACGATTTAGTGTTCTGTCTTCCTTTACTATAGTTCACTTAACACCGAAATGCAATGTCTCAATAAGCATTTAAAATACTTACGAGGTGGATTGAACTCAGGATAGAAGTCTACTGGGCCTCCGTATGATGGATTATAATACGCGAAATTGCACCGGCCGTAGTTTGGATCGCGGATTGCTTGAATCCAGGAGCATGGGCATGGCCTCCGTATCAGATCAGTGAAACGGTCATTTTTATACCAATCGTCGCACCATGACCGTGGGTTGATATAGTACGACGGATTTTCATCTAGTCGATACACATTCCTTCCTTTCAGGCCAGTATTTCCAATAATACTATCTGGTCGGTAGCTTAAACCTTTCTCAGTAAGAGAGCTATAGACCCTCGTCGGTGTCCTATAACCAATCCGAGCTGGGGCTATTTGCGCGGCTGCATTCCATCCCATACTTCCTTCTTCGAACATAGTAAGTACGCCGGTGTGACGACCATTGCTGAATAGGTATGCTTGAAACGTATTTGTCTATACATTTGGGGGAAAATTAATCCATATAGGTGATAAATGCAATATTCAGCTGTGAAAAAAATAAACATGACATAACCATTGTTTACTACAATTTTATCAAGCCGCAAAAATTAAACGAATTTTGGACCAAAACACAAAACATTTGTACATTTAATATTATTATCCACTAGTGGACATATAATATCCATGTTTTTTTTAATTTCTAATAAGACAAACATTATGTAGAATATTATTATTGATATTAAGACATGAAATAAAATAAGCAATGGAAACCAACCCCTTGAGTTATCGCGTTCTCATTGGATGAAGAAAAAATCAGATGAATTAACTATGAAAAGTTGTGCGAAGTCGGAAAATCCGTTTGAAGTTACGAATTTTCCAATTCTCGAGATATAATGATCTCTGTCGCTGATGTATATTCTTGCGAATGCCAAAAAGAACGTATTCTGGGACGTCGCGGCGGGCAAATCACTCACTTTGTATTAAAAGAGCATACTTCTCTTTTTTTTGTAAAAAAAGTCATCAAAATATTATTTTTTCGCTTGAGCATATAGCATGCCTTTATTTTTTGTTTTCTCTGACTTCAGCAGAACATTCATTCACTTTGTATTAAAAGATCATATTTTCTCTAATTTTCGGAAAAGTCAACAAAATGTTACTTTTCTGCTTGGGTAAAGTATGCCATGTTCTATTGTCGAATCCTTATTGTAGTTTAGATATTAATCCATGTTTTTAAAATTGTGAGTACAAAGTAAATGACGAAATGTCTACAAGTACTTCTGACAAAATTGCGGATCGCACGAATCCCCATAAACGACAAGGTATCGTGAAATCATAAAAAAATTAGAAATTCACATCTTCCGAATGGACTGTTCAATCTAGATCCAATTTTCAGTTTCTTCATGTGCTTTTAAGAACATACTAATTCAAGTGGTGGGTTCCACTTTGATGTGAAATATACATATCTTCAATATTAATACATTATTACATTTAATTTCACCCAAATCCGGACATTTGTTATAAGGATTGCCGGATTTCTGAAACAGTCATATGAATTACTCAGTACCTTATGATTTCTTACTGTTCACTACGAAAGTCGCACAATCATCCTGTCTTTCAATAAGGGAAGCCCCATTGGCAAACCGAGTAATACAATTAAATCCAAAACTTTAATAACCATATATTCATAATACAAAGTACATTTTTAATTTCGTTCGAAAAAAACACACGATATAAACTATTACCGAAAAATAAAGTGGGTTAAAGATGAAAGATCCATGGACGCCGTGTTTTCAACTGTGCGGACACAAAAATCACAAGCCAGTTCCTATTTCAATGTCATTTTAAAGTTCCATTGAATTAGCGTTCAACTTAATTTTACGGAAATGATTTATATAGTGTTGGAAGACTTTCTTTTAAATTCACGTTCCCCACGACATACGAGATAACACCGTCACTGAAAAAGAAGTAGGAACGAAATTGCATTTACCTCGTGTGGAAGGGGAGTGCCAAACGCCAATAGGTCTTGCCACGTAATCCTCAAAATGAAAGAGATTGAATTTTGAAAAGATGCCGATCGAAATATAGATGAAGGCAAAGTGGTTGCAGACTGCAGTCTTGAAATAACGTCTTTATGGGTTAAGTCAAATGATTCGTCGTCATCATCAGTCCTTTCGAAGGTCTAGCGGGTTTGGAAAACAGATGGAATTTTATTATAACAAATTCAATAAATGAACAAATAAACAGTAAATAATCGTTATAATTGATACATCAGCTTCTATTTTATACAATAAAATCCAATTTAATAAGCACCTGTACGATTTTCATCTGATTGGTACAGATGAATCATGTTTATTATTTTTGTGTAATCAATTATCATAAACCTTTTGGATGTTTACACACAATGTAACTACGTGAGTCCTCGGATATCACAATTTGCATCTAGTATCATGTTTAGTCAAGACTGGCCTAATTGCAACATGTGGAATCATGCCTTAAACAGTGTAGCTATCCTGATCTCTATGGATATATATTTTACTCCTGACAAGGTTTGACTCTAACATATCAGGATACAAGCTATGTAAAAGGGAAACAAGCCTTTAACTAGCTCCGGTATCCCCTACATATTACGGAGCTTAAGCAAGTAAACGGGAGCGCCGATCAGGACGTTATTTCTCGAGCGCGGGAAAATCTATTCATTTATTATTATTTATTGTTCAATATTTTAGCAGGATGCCCTCACAACAAAATGTCGGTATCATGTTCAATTTAAACTGCTATTCTCACGCTGAACTAACCAGGCAACAAAAGACTTGGACTCTTCATGAGATCCTTAATCATGCCGAGGGCCGTTCTGGAATAACGTTCTCAACCTTAGCGGCCCGCTAAGGTCTCACTATTGCGATAAAACCTATTTTAGATTTTTTTATTGTATATGTTCATGTACTTTTTATCATGCAGGATCACTCGTGATACCAACATCTTGTTGTGAGGGCATCCTGTTAAAATATTGATCAATAAATAATAAACAGGTAATTTTTTCTTGCTGAAATAAATTAACGCCAAAGCGTGGGACTCAAACCGCGGCCCTCTGGTTGAAAGACGAGAGCCAGGTCCACTACACTACAGCGCCTCCACGAAGTAGCATACCAATTACGAATGTTGGTTTATAAAGAACAATTATAATGTATTTACCCGATAAAATACATGAGGAGAGCCATTGCTTATATCTACTGGAGCCCCAAATACTGCTATAGCTGGATTACTGAAGGATGTAAAAATAGAAGGGCTTGTATACTGGATAGGAGTTAACCCAGGCGGAAAGTTGCTGAATTCTATAACACCAGACGACGTGAACTGTTTAAAAGATAAATCATGGGATATGGTTAAAATTGTTTCCAAACTGTATGAGCGGGGTTCCCTTGCAAAATAAGAATTTCAGATTGAACGAGAAAATACTGTTTTATTTTAAAAGAAAGTCTGAATAAAAAAAAAATTAAAAAAAAACATGACCAAAAAAATCTATTTTTTTCTAAAACTCTGCAAGGTCACCAGTGCTTGATCTGCTGAAAATTACGATGATCTATTTCAATTGCAAAATGTCTATGGCTAAAGTTTTGGTTACTGGACCGCACTATTACTTTTTCCTCTCTTATATTCGAACATTGTGGGTTAAATTGATATTAAGATGATCATACACGTTTTGATATGGCCAAGGGGGTGTTATTGAAAATCAACTCCAAATTAACTGCAACTTTGCAAATTGTAACACGCATTTTCATTTGCGCACGGTATGCGCATTTAAGAAGACATGCATGAAACAATGATTTTTATTAACTTGCGATCATTTGCAACTCTTGAACAACACCATTTTAAATGGTTTTGTAGTATGATAATAATAATAATAATACACTACATTTATATAGTGCTTATTAAATACGAAGTATTTCTCTAAGCGATTACCTTGAAGTATTACCTTCAAGGGTAAGGATCGAAATGATCGAAAAATAGCAACATCGCAACATTGATATCCCAATTTTAATGGTCTAGAATAATGTGATTTTTTAAAGCAAAAGTAAAAAAAAAACATCCTGGAAACATTTTGCAATAATGTCCACTAACATTAAAACAAGAGATCAGAAATGTGTAGAAGAAATAAATTAAGGAAGCGATTTTTATCAATCTATTCGCATAGTTATTTATAAATTTTCCGAAAATATTTGCGTTATTCCAAACACCTAGATTCCAACTAGTTTACACATCCGACAATCTTTTATCAAATAATATAAGAATGGATTATTTGTGTAGCTCAAATTAACACCATTTTCTCATATTTTGTCCATTTACTGAAAGCAGACAACTACATGCTTTCGTTCAAATTCTGTTTCAATTGAACATTCATTGATTTTCAATAATGCAATGCGTATGAGAATCTATTAATTTGTTTATTACTTAATAACATAATTCCCAAATAGTTTGTGTACTAACCACCCGGATCCCCTGTTCCATGGGCTAAGATAAAATACAAAATTGTACTAACCGTCAAATAGCCAAATAAACTTCTATATCCAATTGGTATGCCTGTGCGGATTTCGACTGTCTTCCAAGTGATCTGGGAGTAAGAACTATGACGGATTTGTGCTATATCGCTATCGCCTTCTCCAAATCCAAACGCAGAATATATGATTTCTATGCCAATGGAAATGGGAGAAGAACGATATAAAGAGAGATGTATGCATTATCATTGTTAAATTAATATTATTCTTAGTTTGAATCATATTTATGGTATTATATTGAAATTATTTAAGTTTCCACGAATTGAAATAAAGCATGTTCAATTCAATTTAATAAAAATGTATATAACAAAAACAAATAATGTCAATAAATCTCTTCCTAAACACATTCGATGATAATTTTATTCTTTAAGGTATTGTCGTGATTTATTACCATGTCACATGATCAACATATTTCAACACAGAGCATTAATAATATATAGCCACATTTCCTTCAGCTAAAGACATGCAAAAAAAAGAGGCAGTTGTCTAACTTTTAAATTACAATACTGCTCTTGCTACCTACAATGGGACATTCGAAGATTTCTGTGTCATGGGAATCTTCGTGGTGTGGTCGTAAGGTAGAACTATTGATGCCCTTTGTCATGACACATGATTTTCATGTCAGATTTTGGCTTGCAAAAAGTAGTAAACTAACTTAAAAGTCGAATTAGGCCTACAGCCTTCCCAGGAGCAAAGCCCAAAGAAGGTGCTTCTTTAGATTGTTAAATATTACCTCCCCTGCAACATTTTTTTTCCCGTCGCGACGACGCAAACGATAACCTAACTGCTTGTCTATCAAACTAGCAATCAATTACTTTTTTTGTTTGCTTCATACTATATTGTTCTCCCCTGTATATGTGAAATAGTATGCAGCATTGACAAACGTGTTAAAATTACGATCTTTCAAAAATTCACAGGCTCTACAATATCTGCAAAAAATTATTACAATGAAAACACCAACAAATAAAGAAAACTACCCCTCTTAATTCTATTTCAGCTGTCACTTGACGCTTATTCAAGGTGGGCTTAAGAAACTTGTGTTAATATATCCTTTTGTATTTCTATCAGATAAAACATACTCAATTCAATTCAATTCAAAAGTGAGATTCTCTCGGCTTACAGAATAAGAGACATGCACGTGGAGAAGCGCTTAACTATCAAACACACGTGCAAATATCTTGAATATATCCAGAATAACACGCAATTTGATATACCAAAGGGAACATCACCCCCAGGACGTTATCCCTAGTTTGACAGGATTTTATACATGTTCTGCCTTACTGATTCATACACAAATAGAGACATTTTGTATCTGCATATTAATTGTGTAATTGTTTGATGGACCGGGGTTTCGTTACATAAGCCTGTCCGCAGTAATACACACAAAACTCTATGAACGACTATCGAAACTTTTTTGTTTATTACACTCCAGAATAGCCCGAGTCTCTGTAGTGATAAAAGGGCGTTACCAAATGTTTGTAGAGTCGTGTGTACATATAAGAAAAGCAAAATGGAACTGGTCGCAGGTAAAACATTTTATAGATAAAGACATATGATGTTAAGAATAATAATAACACATTAAATATAAAACGCATATCACTGCCATTGCGTCTCTATGCGATTAAGAAATGAAAACAAAATAGGAGATTAAAGATGCCATACTATAAATCAAGATAGGTTTTCCAGGAGGATTTAGACTTTTATTATTGTGGATGATTTTTTTTAATGGGATCGGATATTGTTCCAGAGTGACGAAGCAGCATGAGAAAATGACCGCTATCCATAAAAAATGAGATTTCGGGGAGGATCATATATACTTCACTAAAATTTCACAAAGGTAGTGTGGGGCTGTAAAATTAAGACATTTATGTTTAGTTGGTTATTATTCCAACTCATAAACAGACAAGCACTAACACTTATGCTTTCGGCAAACACATTATTTGACTACTGCGATGTAAATTACCAACGCAATTCGTTCCATCACCACTCCAGCCATCCCGGCAAGAGCATTCATAACTTCCTGGCGTGTTTTCACACGTAGCAGATGCAGGATCATCGCAAGTATTGTTGGTATCACACTCGTTCACATCTAGAAATACAATATGTAAAATTAGATATGAAATGTTTTCTTCTCTAAGAATTGTGTCACCAGCAATCCCACTATTGTATTGTACTATATTGCCAATCAGTAAAAAGACGTATAACATAGCGAAAATGTTCTTTGATGTGAAATCGATAAAACGATTGTTTGTTTTTTTTTAAACCTTTTTTATATAGAGAATTAAGGTCCAATTACGTATTCACGAGTGTTTATTACTACACTTTAACAAAAATATGCACAAAAGTATGCAACTGATTATATGTCAATAAAACGCTCCCGCACGTCTGTATATATGTATTTACTCATTTACTTTTTAAATAATTCAACAGCACACATTCGCTTCATCGTTAATATGTAAATATGATGCGCATTCTCAGTCAGTGTTCTTAGCAATATTGCCTGAGAATGCGCATTCTGTATATCAGAACTTGTATTCTCCTGACGAAGTCGGCAGAAGCCCCCGAAAATGTGAGGCCTTTTGAATTTTATAATAAAGTGACTTAATAATGCCCACCATCCTCTTGAGTTATTCTTGCGCCAATAGGTGAACTAGTACATAACCCCAAAGAACGATGCATTGCATTTGTATAGCAAATTCAATAATTAACGCGATAAAAACTATTTCCGTAAAATTGAATCGAATACCATTGCAATGCCCCTTTGCTATGCTATTGAATTTGGAACAGGCACAGCGCACGGATCAATTGTCCAAGACCCACCTTATATTATGGAAATAGTTTATATCGTGTAAATTCAAAATGTTATTTTATCATTATCATGATTGTTATTATTATTATCATTGTTAATAATATAAAGGTGATTATGTTTTGTGATTAGCGCTAAGTAAATTATACATACCAATGCAATGTACGCCAGATTTATAATATCCATTCCGGCAAGTGCAGTAAAAGGACCCTTGTGTGTTTATACAATTATGGTCACATGGACTGTCAGAACATTCAACAATATCTGAAAGTGGTTAATAATGAAATGTCATGTTACTGAACATATGGAAACCAGTGTAAATCCAGTAACTTTTACTCATTGCAAAATCCAAAATTAATATATTAAACCTACTAAGATGGAAACATAATATAAGAGAGTGAAAGGGAAAACAATGAACAGAACAAGATATCATTTTAATGTGACTTATACAAACAGTAAATCAAACACCAACATACATCAATACAAAGCAATGTCCTAATCCGTTTAACATCGAGTACCACATGAACAACACAGTAGGATGGCGTAGTTCAAGAGTCACAATTGCAAGCCCTCCCCCCCCCGATCAATTTTCCACGAAATCTAATTAAACCAGGTTTAATTCTCCTGACAAGTTATATGAATATTAGAGCCCTAATTCAGTTGTGATAACGATTAGTCAATGTGCATTTTACCGAGTGTTTAACATGACATATATATCTTGCACACATTACGGGACAATTTCATATTTTTTAATGAATCATCGACACTGTTGAAATAGACAATGTGCATAGCAATCCTCATAGTTTTAATATAATGAAATAGGAGAACCAGTTGTGTGCTTTGATTTTCTACAACTCTACCACATAAATGTATTTGCTTTTTCTCTGCAGCTTTACCAACTCTCTTCATAGCATCAACCTTTTTGCAACGTCCGAAATATGTTGTCTCCGTATAATATACTTAAAAACTCAAACCATTTGTAAATCATGTATAAATGACATTGCCAATATTAAAGAAGGCATTTTTACTTAAATTATTACCCGACACACTGTATTTTCATTCCTTATTTGTTTACATAGGTGGATCAGCATCGCTAAGTACAAAAGAATCATGGGCCACCCTCTTTGTTCACACAACGTCGCCCCTCCCCCTAAACCATAAACCTTCTGCATTCGAGCAAAGGCTGGATCCACTCATGTTTTATATGGTATACGTATTTTGTATTGTATTGTGTTTTTGTGTCTTTGTGAGCAAGGAGAATTTTCGTGATTTTGACAATAAATAATTGAATTGAATTGAATTAAATTATTTAGCAATTCTTAACTCCTCTTGGGTTAAATTTATTGGAGAAAAATCCTACCTCTACATGTTGGCAAAAGACGTACTCTTGCGCCCATTTGCTCAAACAACGTTGCGTTGATGAAGTTTCCATCGTCACAGAAGACTGGTTCCATTGTATATCCCACCGAGCAGTTGCATGGTAAACGTTTCCCATGATCAAAGTAGTCCCCTTCATCGCAAATAAGTGGCGGGCTTTGGTCTATATTACGCGAAGGGCACTCAGCTGTATTGTAAGCAAGTATAAAGGTCAACTTTTCAGGAAGCTTGTTAAGAGGATGCTGCTTAAAATCAGCTGAGCTACATCATTATACGAACACAGCAATAGATGCGTCATCTATAGTTTGAAAGCAGCATAGCCTTTCTGACGAGGGAATGTTAAAGTAAGGAACTATCAGGTAATATGCTACAGGTAATAAATGTCCTAAATCTATTCGGAGTGAATACATAAATTTAGGAAAAATCATAAAAAAACATGTGTAAAATTATACTAAACGTTCTAATTCACAAATCACAAGTCCTTGGTAAAGTACCATTTCGACATATGTTCACTTGTTAAGAGTCATTGTTGATTTTTTTTTCTTATATTCAACGAAGCTCGCTTGCAGTTGTTTGTCGGAAAGACACCTACTCTCGATTAGTTCATTGATTCCATATGCTTCTTTGCAATGGATGTATATAATCATGCCCCCTGCAGTCAGAGTATCATCTGAGAAATAACTTTTTAAGCGGTTCAGATCGTCAGCGTCGCACTATCTGCCTAGATTTTCATGGTGTTATTTTATTCTCTTAACGAAGCTGCGGTGAGGGTACTTTATTGGTTCAGTCGATATCTTAAGCAAGGGACGATGAAATACTGGTGGTCTCAAAATGAAACAACAACATTTTCGAAAGAGCATATGCAAAAGTATATGAACCCCTACGTCCTTTAAGACTGGTTCAGTGGCTAAGTGATCTATACTACAAAACTCCCAATTCGGAAGTTCTAAAAGATGATACTTAAAAGCTCATACAATTTGAATTCTATGCTATATTTTTGTTTGAAAGGTCACAGGACTTGGGCACTGCTGCAGCCACTCCGGAGCAAGCATGTTGTTGATTTTTAGAATTAACCAATCGCAGACAAGGTAGTCCTGTGTTGTGACATGGCTTCCCAACTGCTTAAATGTGGTAGCTAACCATAATTTATGTCAATGATCTTAGGAAGGTGGCAGAACATGCATTTTCTAGATATGCAAGGAACTGATTTCCATCAAGGAATTCTCAATGAAACTACTCTAAATCGTCCAAGTGAACCACAAGTGTTTCATATTGGTCACCAAAAATAGTTTTAAAAAAGTGACCTCGGTTCAGATAAAGTAGTATTTTTAGACATCATTTGATTCTAATCAGATATCACTGAGCAGGCATGCTATGCGTGTCCAATAATTGTCAAGGAAACACAATTGCCATGTAGATATTGGTTAAATATTTTGGCAACGAATTTAGAAATTAGTATGTATCAAAATGAACAACTTTGACCGCGTTTATTTTCAATTTAGTGATCACACATTTGTTGTGTATTTTAGCGTTGGATTCACATACTTCTGCACAGGCTCTTTCGACAATTGTGTTGTTTTATTTTCAGACCCTCAGCATTTCACCGTCCATTAAGTAGCGATAAGTAGTATGATATGTAATGCAAAACAGTCACGTCAATTTGTTTTACTGTAAAAACGTCTAGAATTTAAAAGAATCACATATATCTGTATCTTAGTTAGGGGTCCACATACTTTTAGGCACAATTGTATAACTGATTAGAATGCACAGGTGTGGACTGGCTGATTACATGGCCTGGAAATCAAATGCACTGTAGGCCCCAAACTATAAATGTTGTACTATACGAATGAACGATAACAACGTCCCCGAGACTTGTTTTCAAAACCAAAACAACAAATGTGGGTTTTTCCAACCCTCCCATTTGCACCCATTTATATCGATAAAAGCCTGGGCACCGAAATCTCCCACTCCCACCGACACTGTGAGAAAACGAACAAACATGTTATTATGCAAACCTTTTGCTACAGCACAGGTTACTCCTTTGAAGTCGAACGTGCAGGAACAGATATAACCACCTGGGATATTTGTGCACGTGCCCCCATTTTCACACGGTTGAGCAGCACATCTGTTGACTGAACCACAGAGGACGTAAAAGATTAAATACATATCGGTGACAGGAAACCCCCAAAACATTACTTAGCTATTAACCGAACATAATTGCTGTACCAATGAGAGACATGTTTCAGTTGTCATGAATATAATTGTCATTATAGTTAAATCAACATCAAAGCCCAAACCGGGTTATTAGGCAACCCTTCTAGAATAAGGAACAAAACCAGTATCCATGCTGGAATAAGTGTTTTTTTTTCGAGGTCATTTATATTATACGAATTAGACACATCTTACCGAATGTCTTCACTTTAAAGGGGACTTGACAGCACTGACATGAAATGTGTGGACTAAAATTGTACATACAAATAATTAACCTAAATAGATCAATTGTGGAAATATGCAGGATGGATATCATGTATAAGTGACAAAACAAGACTTTAAATTTTACCAATCGCATTCCATATAAAATTGAATATTCTAAACATTTATTCCCTCATAGACATTTAAAGTTAACAAGGCAATCATAACAAGAAGTAAAAAAGAAAAAAAAACACCTCAGCTCAAAAGCATGCGAACTGCTATTCAGTGTTTATAAATATTCAACATAGTATTCTTTGTAGCATTTTGGCTCTGTGTGCTGTTTATTACCTGCGGTTGTGCTTTCAGGGGTAGTTGTAGGACCTGTGGTAGTACCTTCAGTGGTTGTTGTAGGACCTGTGGTAGTACCGTCAGTGGTTGTTGTAGGACCTGTGGTTGTACCTTCAGTGGTTGTTGTAGGACCTGTGGTTGTACCTTCAGTGGTTGTTGTTGGACCTGTAGTAGTAGAACCATCAGTGGTTGTTGTAGGACCTGTGGTAGTACCGGCAGTGGTTGTTGTGGGACCTGTGGTAGTACCGCCAGTGGTTGTTGTAGGACCTGTGGTAGTACCTTCAGTGGTTGTTGCAGGACCTGTGGTAGTACCTTCAGTGGTTGTTGTGGGACCTGTGGTAGTACCTTCAGTGGTTGTTGTTGGACCTGTAGTAGTGCCTTCAGTGGTTGTTGTGGGACCTGTGGTAGTACCTTCAGTGGTTGTAGTAGGATCTGTGGTAGTACCGTCAGTGGTTGTTGTAGGACCCGTGGTAGTACCGTCAGTGGTTGTTGTAGGACCTGTGGTAGTACCTTCAGTAATTGTTGTGGAATCCGTAGTAGTACCTTCAGTGGTTGTTGTGGAATTTGTAGTAGTAGTACCTTCAGTGGTTGTTGTGGAATCTGTAGTAGTACCTTCAGTGGTTGTTGTGGAACCTATTAAGACATGTTACAAAATGATTGTACTGTTAAAAAGACAAGGATATTCTTTTAGTCAAGACAACTCGTATACAGAAAAAAAGAACCAATGAATGCTTTAATATTCTATTAAGCTCAGACAAAATTAATTGTATAATCAGCTGAGAGCACAGACTAAAAGATTTGCGTGAAGAAAAAAAGTGACGATGTTATGAGAAAGTAATTTCCGAATATTAGTCCAAAGACGTGTCTCGTCAAATGATTTTTTTGTTTTAATTTTTACAGCGGCTAGGGATGCTTACTTTACCTTACAGCCAATCTTAACGTCCGGATAAATGCTGCTGGTTTATCGAACTCCGAGTCATGGCTCGAACAGCCTACACCTCTCAAACTTAGTTTCACCGTTAGGAAACACCTATTTTTATTTTGGCATTACTTCTATGAATTTACAACAATTATTATGATTTTGGTATAAATGTAAAGGAGGATGATCGATCTTTCAAATTATTTTAGTTGTCTAAATGAGAAATGTAAAACAGAGGGTGAGAACTTGTGGAACAAATATGATTAAAAAACACCCCTGGTTGCAAATGGTTATTTTGTGCATTTCGTAAATTTGAGCCTCATTTATATTTACATGAGAATGAAACTTGAAATCTTAGCTATCTGACGAGCTATATTTTTATTGAGAAATATCTTAATCGGGTCAAGAACACAATTTTCCTACCCCAAGTGCAAAATTGATGTATGAAATCAGGATGACTTTACTCTGATTGGATAACAAGCCA